>PVLA01011445.1:0-53002 GCA_004027455.1 Hydrochoerus hydrochaeris | reverse complement strand
AACAGAAACACTAAATCTACTGGAAGACAAGGTAGGTAGAAGTCTGGGAGACATAGGGGTAGGCAGAGAATTCATGAACCAGACACAAACTGCATGGGAAACACTTCAAAGAATCAACAAATGGGATCTCACATTATTGAAAAGTTTCTGCACTTCAAAGGAAATCACCAACAGAGTGAAAAGAAAACCCACAGAGTGGAAAAGAATTTTAACCAGCAACCGCTCAGACAAAGCACTTGTGTCCAGAACATATAAAGAATTGAAAAACATCAAGCCCCCAAATTCAAAGACCCTCTCCAAAAATGGGCATCTCAGATGAACACACAGTTCTCAGAGAAAGATACACAAATGGCAAATAAATACATGAAGAAATGTTCACCATCACTGGTCATTTGAGAAATGCAAATTAAAACAGCATTGAGATTCCATCTTACTCGGGAAAGAAGAGCTGCCATCAAGAAATCAACTGATAACAAATGTTGGCGAGGCTGGGGGGGAAAGAAACACTGCTCCATTGTTGGTGGGAATGTAGACTGGTGCAACCATTATGGAAATCCATATGGAGAATTTTCAGAAGACTAGGATTGGAAGCCCCATTCAATCCAGCTATCCCCCTCCTCAGTATTTTACCTAAAGAACTGAAAAGTTCATATCACTGTGATATATGTGCACCCATGTTCATAGCTACACAATTTGGGATAGCTAAATGCTGGAAACAACCAAGATGCCCATTAACTGCAGAGTGGATGAAAAAGATGTAGCATTTTTATACAATGGAATATTACTCAGTTATAAAAAAGGATGACCTTTAGGCATTCATAGGCAAATGGAGAAAACTTGAGACTATCCTCATTAGTGAAATAAATAAGAATCATATTTATAAATATCATATTGTGTCTCTAGTGTAAAAAGTAAATAAGATCTACAAGTGTAATAAAACCAAAATGTGTAATTGCTATTGTAAGAAAGAGAGGAAAAGAAAGTTCTCTAAGGGATATATATAACTGCATGTATATTTGAGTGTATAAAATATATGACCCTATTGCTGAATCTTTGTTGGATATTTGAGCAGAACTGTTTGTACTCTGTTTGAATGTTTACTATGTACCCTTTAACTTTGTAACTTGAACAACTACATCCAGGATGACAGTATGTAATTTATAAATTACTGATTTCTCAATGGGGCTTTTTCTCATTCTCCTTTTTCTTTCTTTCTTTTAGAATTCTGTATTGTTGCTACCTTTTTTTCTGTTTAAATAAAATTTTAAAAATGTATAATTGCTATTGTAAAAAAAAGGGGAAGTAGGAAACATTATAAAAGATATAGCTGCATGTATGTTTAGATGTGTGGGATTGATGACCATATTTCTAGGTTCTTGTGTGATTGTTGAACAGATCTGTTTGCACTCTCACTGCTTTAGTGTCTACTTTGTGTGCTTCAATCCTGTAACTTGCATAACTGTTTCTAAAAGAACAATATGTAATGTATCAACTAGGGATTTCTAACTGTTTATCTTCTTTTCTTGAAATTCTGTAATATTTCTACCTTTTTCCTGTTTTTTTTTTCTCTTTAAATAAAAAAAAATACCTTGAGTTGCTTTTATTTTGTCTACAAAATGTAGCTGTTATATCTTGACCACAGCTACTTCAATCATGAATCTGATTTGAGATTTCTTCCATCTTTCACTCCTCCTCTTCCTTCAGGTCTACTTTCACACTGTTGGATCACTACATTTTTACAATGAGATTGTTTTCTGGTAGAAAAGAACCCTCATATATTGTAATGGATTTTTAATGTAGTCAAGCCATTCTTCAATATTAATGTTTACAAATAAATTTTTTGGATCAAAGTTTCAAATCTCCCTTCACCTACTCATAGAAAAAAAAATAAGTGAGATTTTAAATAGAATTGCATTAAAGTTACACATTATTTGTGGGGTAAATTAACATCTTTGTAGTATTAAGTCTTCCTATTGAAGAATATAATTTTTCCTCTGTTTCTTCAAGCCTTCTTCCAGTAAAGAGAAAATTTTGAATGATTTTAAAAGCAAAGAAAATTAAAGCAGATTTTATGCATGATTATAGCTTTTTGTATGGGTGGACACTGATGAAAACTGAAACAAAATGCAGTGTCAGAATGAGTAGGCTGAATCCTGAAAGCTCACTAAGTGAAATTGCTTATCAATCAAATATTATCCATGTATATTTTTAAATAGTAATGAATATAGGAGTTAATGTAGGAAAAAAGCACATTACTTATCGGATAGAAAGATTATACTTGAAGTACATATGAATAGGGGCTTCTCTTGAAATAATTTCAAGTATTTCCAAGGTTATATAATCAATTAGTAGAGAAAATCAATTTAGAAAAACCACCCTCTTCCCCTCAGTAACAATTTTTTGGGCAGCAATCCTGATATAGTGTTGTAAAAGCTAAACTTTCAATTAAGAGAATCTACTACACAATGGAGGAGACATATCATTTGGAAAAACTTAACAGGAAAAAAACTAATAAATATGAAGTTAAACCTACTTGTGGCCTTATTGCTTAGAGCTTATGTAAACATCTTATTTCTGGAATATTTAAATTCTTTAGATATTTGGTAGTAGTTTTTATCCCCCCCCCACTTACCTCAGTTTCCTCTTGCCATTTCCCTTTTCTTTTTAAAGAGAGCCATTTCCTTTAATTTGGTTCCAAATCCTTCACTATTTTGTCACTCTTCTAAAAAAAAATTTGTGTATCAAAGATCCAAATAATGAGCAAAGCCTTATTCAAATTCTATGTTTGTGTTCTAACATTTGAATATGATATTTTAATGGGTATTAAACTTTTGAGTCCATATTAGACACTTTATCATGTAGATTTTTAAGTTTTTCTATCTGGATTTCATAACCAGGGTGTTCTGAATTTTCACATTGCACACGCATACACATACACACCCCTTCTTGAAAACATAATTCCAGATCTCTGAGAATGACAGTACCAAGAATACAGACACATCCTTCACCTAGACTCACTGTTCTTAACATTCTACCCCATTTGTCCTATCAGTTGCCCTCCTAGATCATTTTCCACCTCACTTTTTCACAACTTGCCACCATATTTAGTAACATTGATACCCAAGTAGTATCAGCTTTGGCCAGTAAGACCATTTTGAAGTGGTTCTGGCATCTTTTTTTAAATTTCTCATCATTTATTATTATTATTTCCTCCCTAACTTTCAGACAAAGCAAAATATGACAGACCCATGTACATACCATGGAACTGGCCACCCCTCCTGAAGAGTGCTAATTTCTTTTAATGAGGAATTAAATCCATATTTTATAATCCAGATATATTAAAAGCCTGGCAGTATCTTAGAGATCCAATGAAACTCTGTCTTCAAATTGATTCAAACATTTCCTATGAAACTTTATCCCAGAGATTTTTAATGAGTTAGCCAGAGTCAAACAGCTGTTTAGAAACAAGGCCAGAAACAAAATCAGGTGTCTCATCTTCCAAATTTCTGCTTTCTGTATTTTGTTACCTTTCATCTTTCATACAGCACTCAAATATAATCTATGTTAAGTTTCATTGTGTTGATTTTGGCCCATCATTTCAACATTCCAAGATATTTATTTACTAACCAGTGTCTTCATTGAATATTCAATCCTCATTCAAATGCTTTAAAAGTAAATTTCTGAACTGAGACTGGATCTATTTCCAACTTTACAGGCGATTCCTTCAGAAGAGACTTCTGAGTTATAAATCTTTGAATAATGAGGTTTTTAATGAAATGAAGGCTAACACATCGTTAACTGTGGAGAGAGAATAGTGTTCCTGTAATCACTATTTTTTTCAAGCTTAATGGAAAACTGCAGAATATTGAAAATGTTTTCTTATTATTACTTAATTTGTCAAGCCCCCACCATTTATGCCACATTTTTAAATGAGGTGGAATAGTTTTTAAAGATGCAACAGAGATCATTACAAAAACACTAGGAAACCAAATATAGAAGAGGAGGAGGGAAAAGTAAGAGAAGAAAAAAGAATTACTAAGCTCAATGTGAATCCAGATGCCAGCAGCACACATTAGCTTAGTTCACTGCCAATGGTCCACAGGGGGAGATAACGCGAAAGTTAAAATGGGTTAGAGATAGGTGTGTTGACAGTTCTGCATCCATAGCATACATCCATCCCAAGGCACCATCTGTTACATCTTCAGTCTTTTTGTGAGTATCAGCAATAGAAGTAATTAAGTAAATGAGCAGCTAAAATTGAAGTTCTCAAGCAGGAGGAAGAGTTGGCAAAGATATGACAATGAGGTGCCCTTGTAGGAGCAGAGGTGAACACCTGGCTAAGCCAGAGTAAATGGGTGGTGGACCAGGGCACTGGGTGGTGGACCAGGGCACTGGAACTGGTAGAGCTCACACTATCATAGTGTTCATAGCAGCAGAAACTGCTGATGACAAAGGGAAAATATTTCCTTATTAAGAGGAAAAAAGGATGAGCAGACAAGTTTAGATATGCTCTGAAAAGAGCCAATTTATTATACCAGTGACACATGGACAGTGATGCCTCCATTCACAAATCCCCTAACAGTTTTTAAAAATTGGCTGAAGTTCCAGGGGGAACAACAGTCTCTACACTGGCATCTGAAGTGACAGCAACAGAGCTGCATTGATCTTGGGATACAAGAGAGAAGAGTGTGATCCCCAAAATTGAAAGGTGGACTGATAAGTCTCCTAGAGCTAACTGAGCTACAAGAAAACCCAGGCTATGACATGGGAACATGCAGCCTCCATATCCCAGTGTCCATATTCCATACCCATTTTTGCTTGTGCTTAGAGTACTAGATTGCTGAAAGGAAGGGAATTTATATCTCAAGTTATGTGTTTGAATGTAAAAGGAAATGTAATTTTTTTACATTGTTCTTTTACATATATATTTATTTATTTGCTGTATTGTTTTTGCTTCCATCCCAATATCTTAAGCTTTTTTTAAAAAAAAAAATTAACCTTTCCTTCCTTATACCCTCCATCCATTTTCATTCCTCAGACTCATAACATAGGCTTGCAGGAATTAGATCTCCTTTGACCACTTCCTAGACTCCACAATCAGGAAGGATTCTCTCCCTCCTTTGAAGGATGAGACGCTTTCCCTGGAGCACTGTTGTGCTGTACCGCACCCACTCAGGCCTCCAAATGCATCGCTAGCACCTGGTCTTCTGTCTTACATTTCACTCAGTCCCCTGCTTATTTCTGACTGCTTCATTTTTCTGTCCTTGCCTGGGTCTGTGCTGTTTTCCTAGTCAAGATCCTTCCATCACAGGATTGTAGCCTATGCCAGTTAATCTTGAATGCCCACTCAGTTGGCTTGACAGATAGTAGAACACACTTCTGGGTACGTGTGGATGGGTCATGGAGGTTTGACTTTGAGGACTGTATCTAGTTCATGGCTTCCCCTGTTCTCTACTTCCCAGATGCCATGAAGTGTGAAGCTTCCCTCCACCACGTTCTTCTACTATGTTTCTGCCATGGAGATAGCAGGTCATGAACTGAAACAGTGGGCCAAAATAACACAAAATTTCTTTTCTAAGTTAACTCTCTTGAGTTTTTGTCTTAGTGACAAAAGTGTGACTAATATGCAGCCACATTACCTACTACCAGACCTTCCCAGAATTGACCACTTCTGTACTTAGATGTCTATCTGTTTCCACGCCAGATGACCCTGTCCAAAAGCTGCCAGGCTGAGCTCTTGGCCTGCTGTATACCTATGGCCAATGCCTACTCTAGTCCCCTCTCCCCTCAAATGAACCCTTTGAGCTTCATTGCTGCTGAAAACCCTTTCTTGCCTGAGTCATATTTGGAACTAGGCTTGACTGCTGGGAAGTCACCTCTGAGCCCTTGGAATTTAAGAGCTCATAAGCTTCTTTTGCATATCTGGGGCCTGAGGTCACACTGGTTATCTTATACTAATAGTGGACTCATAGTGAAATTCTGTTTTTGTACACCTGAGGCTGTGGACCAGGCTGAATCAGTGTGACCTCTACAGGGACTGGAGACTATCTAAGGTAATCATGTGGGCACTCCATGCCTGAGTAAGCAAGCATCAGTACAAACTCTGAATATCAAGTCTTGGGTGAGCTTCCCATTTTGCAATACTTTGTACCTGTCATCATGTATCATTGCTGGAGAAATGAAAATATACAACTCCTCTGAGAGTGGACCACTGAGAGCTCTATGCTATACCCCTTCTAGACTCTGATCCACACGTCTTCCTTTGCTTCTCTAATCTATTTCCTTTTGCTGCATTAAACTATAACCATGAGTATGACAGTTTTTTGGGTCTTGTGAGACTTTCTGGTGAATAATCAAGGCTGAGGAGGATCCTGGGGATTGCAAACACAATATGCTCATTCTTTCTCTTCCCTTCATCTTTTCCAATCAACTGACACCATTTTGCTTTCTAGTTTCTGTTCCCCACCCCAACATAAACGGTACACCGGGTTCTTGTGGCCAGGTATGTTTATTTCCCTACATCAAACCTCTTTAACAATTTCAGTACTGAGGTTTGCCTGTATTTATAATTCTTTCCATTCTTAGATCTCGCAGATCACTTGACAAACAACCTCTAATCCTCTAAATAGGAAAAGGCAAGACAGTGTGATTCCACCACACAAATAAGAAAACTGAGATCCAGGTGTAACAGACTGCCTGGGCCTCACAGAGCTGTCCATGGGCAATGCTTAAAAGTAACAAACCTGGCCTTACCAGTAATTGCTTCAGGTCCTCAACTCCACAGTTCTTGTTAAGACCACCTGATTAAAATCATGGCTATATTGAGAAAAATGACTTTGAAAATGAGCCGACTCCAGTGCTTTCTGCTCTCTCTCTCTCTCTCTCTCTCTCTCTCTCTCTCTCTCTCTCTCTCTCTCTCTCTCTCTCTGCTCCCTGGGGAACACACTTTCAGACATTATCCTCACCAATTTCATTAGCATTGAGTTATACAGATAAAAATATCCCACCTCTGTCACTGACAAGTTACCTTCTGTACTGAACTTACCAAGTCATCTTTTCTTTGGTAATTTTGTCAGTGACATGTTTGTTGTCAGCAAAGCAAAACCAATGCAACAGATTCAGGGTGACCTGGGCTCTGTTCTGCTGTGGGCATCAATAAAATTGCCAAATTTGCTTTGATTTCAGAGTTTGTATTGTGGATAATGATGATATATGAGCTCACAGAACAGATTTGATTCTCAGTGACGTCTGGTTCTGACAGCTATATGGAAGGGGAAAATTATTCTGATCTATGTATGGTATAGACAGGCTTCTTCTGATAAGAATGCCATCAATGAAAATCTCAGATAAACACCGAGATGCCACTTCTACCCTGCTAACAGGCTCACGTTGATGAAGGAATGGAGGCTATGATGTAGTGAAAGAAGCTGAGAAGGGAGAGTTGCAGGAGAGAGCATGGAAAAAACAGTTTAGGGAACCAGATTTCAAGTCAGCTGAATTCTATTCATGCTCTGTTATCTCCTGCCACTGGTGTTGTGCTGAGGACACAATCAAGTTCAGGCAAATGATTGCCATTCTTGCATTGAGGTAATCTGCAAAGACAATTACAGCCCAGGAAGGCAGCTTCTGCAGGGCAATCAGGATCTGACAGGGTGTAACTGACTCAGCCCCCAGGTGAGGCTATGAAGAGCAGGTAGGCACTAGTGGTAATCAAAAAATGCTGGGCAGCCCTGGCGGGGCTAAGTGAGCTGGAGTTTCCAGGCATACCTCCCTTTCTGCAGAGAAAATTCTCCTGCCAGTGTGAACTGTCTCATCCAGTGTGTGTACACAGTAAAATCCATGTAACACAAAATTCACTACTTAACCCTTGTAAGTATGCAAGTCAGGGGGTATTAAGTGTATTCACATGATTGTATAACAATAGCCACTGCCCAAAACTTTTTCATAATCTCCAGCAGAAACACAGTACCCATTATAGGAACACTCCCTTTCTGTCCTATCTACATTCCCGGAGGGCTATTGCTGTCCTTTCTGTCTCTATGACTTGCTCACTTAAGGATGGACTCATCCAACACTTTCCTTTTTGCCACTGCCTTCTTTATTTACAAAATGTTTTCTAGATAATTCATGTTGTACCAGTTATCAAAATTTCATTCTTTTTAAAGGCTGAATAATATTCTATTGCACACACATAACATATTTTGTTAACCCATTCATTCACTGATGTTTGGGCTATTTCCAAGTTTTGGTTATTGTAAATAATGCTACTGTGAACAATGGTGTATAAGCTCCGGCTTTCCACTACTTTGAGTGTTTAATTATTTTAGGGTCTGTCACATAAATATGACTTTTATGTATAGAAACTCCCATGGGTGTTTTAGACATAAAACAGGATCTACTCTGTCATAGAAGTAAGTAAATTTATTTATTGGGGGAGTCTGTTGTGCTAAAGGACGCTAATCTTAATCTGAGAGGTAAAACCATAGGATGCTTCCTGGTGCTCGCTAGGTACCTGATAGGAGTTAGAAGTAGGCATTTTAAACACAATTTGTTATAATCCTCACAGGGATAGTATTATCATAACACTGGACTGACAAATGAACTGAGGGGACAAAAGATGAATACACCCCATCCCGCCCTTATAAGATGGCATCTACTTCACCATTCATTGTTATCAAGAAAACTAGATGATGTGCAGCCAGGAGACTGAAGCTTCAGGCTGTTTTCCATACTATTGGAAACAAGTTCTCCTTTCTGCATTTCAGATCGCAGTTCTACCATTTGCTAGGCCTGTGTATTTATCTGAGGAAATCTGAAAACATATCTTGTGCTTCCTTTCTCTTTGTAAATCAAAATTTCTGAACTATACCATTTTAGCATTTTCTTTATTTATAAAGAAATTTTTGGTAAAATGTCTTTCAAGGCAGCTCTACCACCAACAAATTATTTAAATTTTTATTTGTTTTAGAAAGTCTTTATTTCTCTTCTGCCTTTGGAGGATAATATCACAGAGTACAGAACTCTAGCTTGCATGCTCTCGGTTTCTCTGTTTTTATCTGTCTCTCTGGGTCTCTTCTCCACTATAAATATTCCACCCCACTCTCCTTGCTTGTATAATCTCTGAGAAGTCAGATGTAATTTTTATCTTTGCACTTCTATTGGTAGAGTTGTTTTCCTTCATCTTCCTGTATAAATATTTTTGTTTTTTGCCATTAATTTTCTATTGTTTGCATATATATCTATATGTAGTTTTGTTTTGTTATATTTTATTCTGCTTCATAGTCTCTGAACTTCCTCATTATATGTGGGTAAGTATCTAATATTACTTAAGGGGAAATTCCCAGTCATTGCTGTATCATATATTTTTTCTTTCTTTTCCTCGATATTACCATTATTTGTATGTTGCACCTTTCAGCATTGTCTTACAGTTCTTGGATATGACATTCTCTTTTTCTTTTTCCTCTTCTTCCAGGTTGTTTTGCTTTGCTCTTCAGTTTTGGAGACTTCTACTTATATATAAAGCTGAAATTATTTCATTCAATTTTGTCCACTTATTAATAAACTTATAAATGGCATTCTTCATTTCTGTTATGTTCTTTTGTCCTTGCTCTTGTTGATTTAACTTGAAAGTAAAAACAGCCTGAGATCTAGTCTCTTAAGAAAATTTTAAGTGTATAATACATTACTATTGACTATCGATACAGCACTGTGTAGCAGATCTCTAGAACTTATTCATCCTTCTTGCCCAAAAATTTATGCCCATTGATTAGTAATCCCCACTTCCCTCCTGTCCTCAGTCTCTGGCTTTCTACTGTTTTACACCATCAGATGTGTCACATAAGAGGAATCATGCACTAGTTGTTACTGAGTTTTTGACCTTTACCACTACTTTTTGGTTCTTTTTTAGAATTTCCATCTCTCTGCTTACACTGACCATCTGTTCATATATATAGTCTAATTTAGGCATTAGTGTCCACAGCATATTAATCATAGCTGTTTTAACTCCCATTCTATTGCTTCCAGCAGCTCTAGCATATCTAAATATGATTCTGGTGCTTTCTTTCCCTTTAAACTGTGTTTTTACCTCTTAGTATGCCTTGTATTTTTTTTTCTTGCTAGCTAGACATGATTTACTGGTAAAAGGATAGACTATAGGTAAATAGACCTTTAATAATTTACTGGTAAAGATTAATGTGTGGGGGTGGATAGGAGAGAAAATGTTTTAAAGTCCCATGATTAGTTCTGTGTCTTTTTGTGCACCCATGCCTTAGGGTTATGAACCTCCAAAATGATTCTCAATTCTTTACACATGCAAACACACACACACACACACACACACACAACCATCCCCTTAAATGGGATGAGATGCCTACAAATACTAGAGATGAGGGTCTGTCCCTTCCACAAAGACAGGCTCTGATAAAACCCAAGTTAGACACTTTTTCAAATAATTTTTCCTGAGAGTAGACCTTGTTAACAGAATGTTCTCTCATATTTTTAAATAATTATTTTTTTAATTTTCCTTGCTGTAAACCTGAAGGAATGTTTCTCTGATGCTCACTATAAAAACTAAGTTCAGTTCCTAGAGATAAAACTCTCAAAACTGTGGAAACCTTGGAGCAGAAATCAGTGCAATACAATGAAAAAAACAATACAAAGAATTAATGAGTCAAAAAGCTGGTTTTTTGAGAGAATAAAAAAATTGACAAACCTCTAGCTAACCTTATCAAGAAAAAGAAAGAAAAAAACCCAAATTCATGCAATAAGGATTGAAAAGAGGGAAATTACTACAGATCACATGGAAATTCAAAAGATCATAAATATCTACTTTGAAAATCTCTATGTAGAGTGGAAAACACAGAGGAAATGGACAGATTTCTTGAAACATATGAACTACCAAAGCCCAACCAAAATGATATAACAATTTTGAATAATCCAATATCAGCTATTGAAATTGAAAATGTAATTAAAAACTTACCACAAAGAAAAGCCCAGGTCCTGATGGATTCACAGCTGAATTCTACAAGAAATTTAGAGATTTGATACCAATACTTCTTAAACTCTTCAGTGAAATTGAAAAGGAAGCAATCCTCCCTATATCACTCCTGGAGGCAAATATTACTCTGATACCAAAAACCAGAGAAAGACCCAACCAGAAGAAGTATAGACCAATCTCACTAATAAACATTGATACAAAGATTTAGCTATTTAACATTAAAGCTGTAATAAGTTTGGGAGTATGGCCATTTTCATAATTTATTTCTTCTTATCCATGAACAAAGATTTCTTTTCATTTTCTGATATACTCTGTGGTCTCCATTTTCAGAGTACTGCAATTTTCAATATACAGATCTTTTACTTTCTTTCTTAGATTGATTCTTATGTATTTTTTTTTGGATGCTATTGTGAAGTGTGTTGTTTCACTAATTTCTTTCTCAGTGAGTTTGTTGTTTTTGTACAGGAATGCTGTTGATTTTTCAGTGTTGACTTCATATCCATCTATGTTACTGAATTTGCTTGTCAAATCTAAAAGTCTCTTGGTGGAGTTTTGGAGGTGTTCTATGTTGAGTTGTCATCTGTGAATAATGATAATTTGACTTTTTCCTTTCCCTATCCATATTCCTTTTACTTCTCTGTCTTGTCTAATTGCTCTGGTTAATGTTTCTATGTGTCTACCCCCAAGCACAATGCCAGTGCACCTAACTTACTACCTGTTGGCTCATACTGTTAACATTGCTTCAGATTTTCACATCCTGCTAATCCTCCCTGTCCATTATGTGAGCCTTAGTGAGGATCCTACTGTCTGGCTGGTGTTTCCCTGGTCTCCCAGTCCCACAGATTTGGTATGAGAGGGAGGATCCAGTCACCTAGATTTCTCCTGCTGGGCCATTTGCCAGGTCCTGGATTCTTCCCAGGCATAACTAAATTTTTAATCTTTATTCTAATCTATTGTGAGCCTCCAGAAACATGTCAATTATAGTTAGGGATTTCCTACACCAGAAGAGGTCCTTGTGGAGGTTTTCAGTCCTGGGTTACTCCTCTGGCAGTCTATAATTCTCTGTATTAATCTGTCTCTCCAGTTTCTGATCATCAGCTTGTCTGTGACCTCACAGATTTTTATAGGTTGGATCTTGAATATCTCCCAGGGGCTCTGCGTTGAAGACTTGATCATCAGTCCACAGTGAAACTTTTTAAGAAAGTGAGGCCCAGTGGGAGGATTTTGTTGATAAGGATTTTACAAACTCTATTTTAATAATTTAGCAGACTTCTATGGGGCAAATCTATATAATTTAAATAAGCTGAAAAAATTGACATTATGCCTTGCAATATGATGATTCTTGTAATGTACTTAAGCAAGTTGAGTAGATGTGAAGAAGTTAATAAAGAAAGTTTTGGATTTTAAAAAGCTTGACTTTGAATACCAGGTCTTTTCCAGCTAGAGCAACTGTGGTCAGAGTTTGCAGCTTCTCTAAATTTCAGTTTCTCAGCTATGTTGTGAACAAACTTAAGGTTGCTCCTTACACATGGAAGTTCTTACCATCAACATGATCATCATCACCAACACTAGCATCATTAAAAGTTTGTTAAGAAGGTAGTTTGTGAAAGGAGGAGGAAGTAATTGATAGAATGATACCCTTGAAGGAATTGGAAATAGTGAAACCCAAAATACACAAGGAGAAGTTTCCCAGGGGCAGGAGGAAAGACACCTCTTCACCTTGGAACCAATATTATGGGGTACTATGGATACAAACATATGTTGAAATTGACCAGTATTGGTAGTAAAAGACAAATTTTCTTTCTCTTTCCTTGAAAGAAAATGATAAGATGAATTTCTGTGTAGATTTCCTAGTCACATTCACTCATGTGATGCTAAACATCACATTCATTCCCTGGTTCTTTAACATATAATTATAGAGACTGGACTCCACTAGAGTTCCACGTGTCAGGGTTAGAGCATTTGTGTCTAAATTTAAGAGCTTGTTTACATGTGTTAGATATGATTGGATGTCTGCACTCGCAGATTTGTATCATCATACAAGCATTGGCATTTGAGACTCTGTTGGAATTTGATAACATATGCTCTGATTCTAAAGAAGTAATACAAAATTTTAACTCAAAGGCAACATAAGGCAATAGCATCTATTTAGAGATGGCAGTTATGGCAGTTATTCTATATATTGGCTTTATTTCATATAGTAATCATATACTACTCAGGTTCAGAGCATATGAGTAACCAGGGTTAGTCCTGTCCCTCACCAAGAGCATTGTAGGGAATTTTACTTTATTTTATTAAGTCAGACATTGAATTAGAGTTCTCCAGATAAACAAAAGCAATAGAATAGGGAGGCAGCATAAACAAAGAAATTGATTTGAATTTGTTCACATAATTATAGTGACTGATCATATTAAGATTTATAGGGTAGACCAGAAAGCTGAAAGCTCAGACATGTGTTGCTTCAGTTTTCACTTGATTTTTTTCTTTTTTTGCACCAGGATTAAACTCACAACCTCATACCTGCCAGGCAGGCACTTGTACCTCTGAGCTAAACCCCTGGCCCCAATTTTTTCTTCTTTTTCTTCAGGAAACCTCAGTTTCTCTTAAAGTCTTGACTGATTGAATTAGGCTTACATACACAAAAAGGTAACTTCTTTACTTAAATTAAACTAGTTGTTGATGTTAACTACATGTACAATGTATTTTCACACTGAGATAACTATTTGATTTAATAACTGGGTACTATGTCTTAGCTCTCTATACACATAAAACTAAACCTCATACGCATACAAATGGTTTATAGATAGGAGCACTTGTTAGAATAATTAGCTAATAATAATGCAAGAAAATTCCACTAAGTTATTGTCTTATTTCTCTCTCACTGCTGAGACAAAATAGCCAATGCTCAAAATTAAGGAAGAAAATGTTTATTTAGCTCACAGTTTTAGAGGTTTCTGTCCACAGTCAACTGACTCTAAAGCAGAGTGGCATGGCAGAGGGGCAGTAGTTTTGGTGGCAAAAGACAGCAGAAGTTACAAGAGCAAAAGGTGCAGGGAGACAACTAGCCTCTTTTCCTCCCTTATATTGCATGTGGGCTGCCTACCCCCTAGGACAGGTGTAGCACTCACATCATCTCTTTGCCCTCCTCTTGCACAGGATGAGAATGTTTACCAGTGTGGACCCTGGCCCCCTAATGGATCATTTGGTTACACTTCTAAACTCCTCAAATTGTTATAATAAGCAACATCCTAAAGGGGTAAGCACCTTTCCTCTGCACACTAGGATGTAGAACTGCTGTGCTACTTAGTTAAGCTTCTAGACTTTTCAAGTTGACACAATGTATCAACCATTACAGCTGGATAATCATAAACCTGGGTGTTGTACTACCTCCTTAAATAACCTGAAGATACATCCTTCAACCTTTTTGAGCCTCAGTTTTTCAGGTAAAGCATAATGATATATATATATATATATATATATATATATATATATATATTATTTTTTTGCTTACTTGCCATAAAGTTAAAGGAAATTAAAGTGTATAAAACTTTTGTGAAAAAAATCAAGTACTTTAATAGCCAGTGTTATTAACTACTTAAATTATATTGTTTGATTTTCAAATTAACTTATGAGACTCTGTACCAGTCAGTTCTCTATTGCTGTGACAAAATGCTGAAGATAAACAATTTAAATGAAGGAAAGATTTACTTTGGCTTATGGTTTCAGAAATTTCAGTTTATGATCACTTGTCCCTGTTGCTTGGGGCCTGTGGCAAGGCAGGATATCATGACAGGGACTGCTTTATAGAGCAAAGCCTGTCACCTCATGGAAGCTGCAAGGTGGAGAGACAGGGAAAAGGAGCCGGATCCCAACATCTCCTTCAAGAACACGCCCCCAGTGACCTAACTTGCTCCAACTAAAATTTCTACTGCCTCCTGGTAGCACTGTGAGATGGGAACCAATCACGCAACAATTGAGCTTTTGGGAGACATTTAAGATCCAAACCATAGTAGACTTATGACATTTTGTAGAGGAGGAAACTAAAGTTTAGAGTGGTTAAATGATTTGAACAAGGCTCCATAATAAGAAACTAGGAGCTAGAATTCAAACTGAGGTATGTTAGTTTCAAAACCTATGATTTAACTTCTTTATTCAAATACAATAAGATTGGGCCAGGGATTTAGCTCAGTGGCTTAAGTGCCTGCCTGGTAAGCACGAGGTCATGAGTCCAATCCCTGGTACAAAAAATTATATATATATTTGTTATGTATTCATATTCTTTATCTAGGAGATGGATGATCATATTTACTTTAAAATGCAGTATACAAGGTATCACACAGTTGTCACTTGATATATAGCATCAGGAAAATCAAATGTTCAAAGCTATCAATGCATGTATGTCCACAATCTTTAGGGAACAAATCTATCCATGCTATTGTCATAGTTTTTTCAGTACTTCTCCATCTAAATGGTTTGCCTATGTCAGTGAATCCTATCTTTGTTTCCTTGCTGTCAGGTTTTTTTTTGTACCAGGTATTGAACTCACAGCGTCACACTTGCCATGGCAGGTGCTTATGCCATTAAGCTAAACCCCCGGCCCTTGCTGTCAGTTCTTTAGGAAATACAAAATGTGAACAGATAACTCCAATATAAGTTATTATACTGAAGCCACTTAGAGAATGTTATAAAGTATTATAGTTTCAGAAAGAAGCAAGAGATAAAGAAAAAAAACCACATAGACACAAACTTTCTGACATTTTTTTCTCATAAAATTTCAGATATTATTAAATAGACATAAAAGAAATCTTTATTGCTTCTTTGGTAATTATTTGCTACAAAACATGTAGCAGTCAACTCCCTTGCTGCTCTTTTACATTGCTGAAAGTAATTGACATATTTCAAATGCTACCTACCATAATAAAAACCTCAATGCTATTTGCTTTCTTCTGGAGTCACAAAGGAATTAGTTGTCTGAAGATAGTTTTTTTGCATAAAGGAAAAATGTTTTCCAATCTATAAGGCTCTCGTGTAGCCTTAGCTGCAAATGACATTGTAGGAGTGGGAGTAAAAAGCACTCTCACCCACCTGGGTATGTGCTTTAATGCATACGCTGTCGTTTCCTCATAACAACTCTCTGCTATTAGGAAAAGATTTTTGTCAAGACTTTTCTTTATTCCCATAGCTATCAGTTCCCACCTCCCTCAACTTGGTGAAACCATTCACTGGTTTTTGCTTCTAGGCATAGGCAGATCTCACCCTAAATTTTAGAAAATTGTACTAATTAAACTAAACATTTGGTTTTCCAATCTTTCCAAGGACATGGTGTCCTTGAGTCTCCTTGCCTCATTTGATTTAGGGTTGCCGTTTAACTTGTTCTGATCAATGGACTTTGAATGGAAGTGACTTAAGAATGAGAATGGCAAACACGTGCTGGACAGACAAAATTACATATGTGCACCACAAGTTCAGAAGTGCACCTAAAAAGGCCAACTGTCATTATGCCCTACTCCCTTACAGAATAATCTCTACCATCCCTTGGGATGATACAGTGTTATCAGAACTAATTTCCTATTTGCCCGAAGAAAATTATTTTTGGCACTTTTACTTTTTGCTTCACAATTAATTTCAAAACCGACGCTTTTCGAAATAACTGTTTAAATCGTTTTATTGAACTATAATTTGTATATAATATGTCTATCTGAATTCAAAAGCAATGCTTTCTAATAGTAAATGATCTGCAGCTATCAGGTGTGCTTCCTGTGTAGTCACATTTAAAAGATCATAAGAAGTACCCATACTTAAGAATCTACCTTTTTAAAATCAAAGTTAAATATGTCTCAATCACGTTTCTTCATTTTAATGATGTCAAAAGTGTTCCATAAATCTCCCTTAAGATAAAAAAAGTATTCAATAAGTAAAAGTTTTGCTGACATTGCAGTTATTATGTATAACAGTATAGGCATATTCCTTTGCTGAAAAACAAGATGAAGAATTTGAAGAGGCCTATAATAAAGTGGCAGTTTGATTTGTGTAGAGGATGATATCGCTGCTCCATCTTAATTTAGCTCATTAATGTGCCCAGATAGTATAACGTTTGCAATTAAACATGATAGAAACACAAACAGTGCCATCTTTTGGACGATGCTTAAATTCAATGCATATATACAGATGTACAAGCCTATGTCAGGCTATGTACTCAGTACCTACAAGCATCCATCATAAATGCCAGGAACATCCTGTTTTAAACACTAGTAAATTTCCAGAGTATAAAAGCTTTTATTGACACCAGGGGAATGCAAAGCATCATGACTAAAAATAGTGTGTACTTGCACCTGTCCAACTTCCATGGACTAGTACATTCATATTGATTTTTTAACATCTCCATGGAAATGTTACAGTGGTCATGTGCTTATTTTCTTTTTCGAGCATCTGAGGACATTTTTTTCTAATTTAAGACCCTTTCTAAATCTAGGATGAAAAATATCTGCCTCAGATGTCAGGTTTCAAAAAGCAGATGAGTAGACGTCATGTATAAAAATAGAAAAGCTATTGCTGTTCTGCTCATAACTGTTATTCATAACTGAAGTAGGAAAATACACAAGATAAACCTATATCACCAAAACTCATTTGCTGTTGAATATTGCAGATCAGTTCAGCACTGGGCAATCTGAAAAGGATGGCTTGTACCTAAAGATGTATTATGAAAGCAGTTCTATATTATCATTCTAGTCCAGCTACCTAGTACCACTCTAAGAACTATCCCTAGTACCACTCTAAGAACTAGTACCACTCTAAGAAATAGTCTTATGGCCCATAAAATTATTGAGACAATTATGACTAAAGGCCTTAAGAAGAAAAACATAAATGATGGCTATAAAAGAAAGCAAAATGATAAAGATCATGAGAAAGAGGAGAAATATAACAAACATTTATGGACATTTGCCATGTGCTAGGCACAAGTAAATATTTTTGTTTTGCATATATAAACTCAAATAACCTTCATGAGAATTGAATGAAGTAGTTTCACTTATAATCTTCATTTACAGAAGGGGAAATTGAGATATAGAGATATCTAATGGTATGTTTTATGTTATATAGTTAGTGGCTACTTATTAGGAAATCTCATGCCTAAAAAATTGTTGTAAAAAGTGTTTTTCCATGATGAAGAAGTAAAGCCAGAATAAAAACATAAATAGCAAATTCACTCACTCATTCACAAAAAAAGAAATCACAACTGAGGACCTAGTCTAACCCAGGTGCTGTGTCAGAGGTAAAGACTGAAGAAAACAAAATTCCTGACATCATGAAACTGGGCTTACCTGGGACTTACTTATTACTTAAATAATACACAGAAGCATGTTATAATGTCTCATGAGTAGGAAGAAAGCAGGGTACAGTGAATGAATTCTTGGGGACTCTGTGCAAATGACTATAAAATGAGATACTGTAATTGACTTGTAATTGAGTTGATATAGTTTGCTTGTAGGATTATACATGCGAGAATCATCACTCCGGTGAGAATGCCTTCTAAACCACATATGGCTAAAAGAAGCGGGCATCAGGCACACTACAAAGTAGCCCATAACACCTTGCTTCACCACACCCCCACGGGAGACAGCAGCAATAAAAATTAAGCAATAAACGAAAGTTTGACTAAGTCATGTAGCTACTCAGGGTTGGTAAATTTTGTGCCAGCCATCTCGGTCATACGATTAACCCAAACTAACAAACTTCCAGGGTAAAAAATGTTTTAGAAATATAAAAAATAAGATTAAATTTTATCTAAGTTGTAAAAAACACCAGATAAAACATAAATCAATAACGAAAGTAATCTTAATATCTGAACACATGAAAGCTAAGGCTCAAACTGGGATTAGATACCCCACTATGCTTAGCCATAAACATAAAAGTCCACACAACAAGGACTTTCGCCCGAGAACTACTAGCAACAGCTTAAAACTCAAAGGACTTGGCGGTGCTTTATATCCACCTAGAGGAGCCTGTTCTATAATCGATAAACCCCGATCTACCTCACCACTTCCTGCTAATTCAGCCTATATACCGCGATCTTCAGCAAACCCAATTATGGTAACAAAGTAAGCACAAATACATCACACAAAAAAGGTTAGGTCAAGGTGTAGCTAATGAAGTGGGAAGAAGTGGGCTACATTTTCTTACTAAAGAACATAAACGTAAATCTTTATGAAACCTAAAGATAGAAGGAGGATTTAGCAGTAAATTAAGAATAGAGAGCTTAATTGAACTAGGCAATGTTACTGATATTAACATTATTTCTTCTATACACTTATAGATTAATCCAATTGTTGGTCAGGGGTTTATTTAGTTTTTATAGGGATTATAGGTTTTTAGGTATTGTTGAGCTTGAACGCTTTCTTAATTGATGGCTGCTTTTAAGCCAACTATGGTGTTTTGAGAGAAGTCACCCTCCTCAAATATCCAAAAATTTAAAAATCAAAAATTAACAACTATAAGAGGAGACAAGTCGTAACAAGGTAAGCATACTGGAAAGTGTGCTTGGAAACAAAGTGTAGCTTAAAACAAAGCATCCGGCCTACATCCGGAAGATTTCAACTATTAATGACCACTTTGAACCTACTCTAGTCCAAAAAACCAATCATCACAACTACCACACAAATCATAAAACAAAACATTTTTATAAAAAAGTATAGGAGATAGAACCTTTTCAAGGCACTATAGAGACAGTACCGCAAGGGAAAGATGAAAGACAAATTACACAGTAAAAAAAAGCATAGATTACCCCTACTACCTTTTGTATAATGAGTTAACTAGAATCAACTTGGCAAAGTGAACTGAAGTCAATTACCCCGAAACCAAACGAGCTACTTCCAAACAGGTAACAGAGCAAACTCGTCTATGAAGCAAAATAGTGAGAAGATTTTGAAGTAGAGGTGAAAAGCCAACCGAGTTTGGTGATAGCTGGTTATTCAAATAAGAATTTAGTTCGGCCTTAAGTTTTCCCAAAACACCACAAAGTCTAATGAAAACTTAAAACTTAATTTAAAGAGCGACAGCTCTTTAAAACAAGGAAACAACCTTCAACAGTGGATAAACAAATTAAAACACCATAGTTGGCTTAAAAGCAGCCATCAATTAAAAAAGCGTTCAAGCTCAACAATACCTAAAAACCTATAATCCCTATAAAAACTAAATAAACCCCTGACCAACAATTGGATTAATCTATAAGTGTATAGAAGAAATAATGTTAATATCAGTAACAAGAAATATTTCTCCCTGCACAAGCTTAAATCAACCATATAGTTGATAAAAAGCACTTTGATTCTGATGAAAAGTACAGATAGCTTAAGTGTGAAACTATGATGCGACTCCTGCTATGGTATAGTAAGTAAGCATACAGGGACCCTCATCTATACTGAAATGAAATTTACAAAGCTGATTTTTCAGCAATCGTCACATCCCTACTGAGAATTACAAGATGAATAGAATTAAACAGAAAATGTAAGGACATTTCAAGGAAGAATAATCACAAAATATAAAATTTAAGTACTGGGTAAGATCTTGTAGCTAAATTTGGGACTTCTCTCAAAATACAGCTTTTAGCTGGGAATTTAGCTCAGTGGCACAAGCACTTGCCTGGCAAGTGAGAGGTGTTGAGTTCCATTCGCCAATACCCCCCCAAAAAAGAAAAAAAGAATCATCTTTCCGTACAGATCATCTCCAGGCAGCTCCATAGAGTAGGAACTTGGAAGATGTGTAGGGGAGTAGCTGAAAACAGGAGTCTGGAAGGTTGAATGATTTATACCAGGTCTCGTGCCCTGAGGTTACATGGATACTAACCCTGCAGGTAGTACAGGAACAGTGAGTCCCTGATGGGCAATGATGTGATAGATTGTATTTTCTGCATAGAGCACTCCAGCGATGATGGAAGTAATTGGCTGGAGGAGTCAAGACAAAAGCAGGAGACTGAGTATGGAACTTGTGTCTGCAACCTAAGGGAGAGATGAGAACCTTGAAAAGATTAATGTTGTTTGCAAAGCTTGGCTTTGAAGGAAAACAGGTAGAAGTTCAGGTCACTTCTCTGGAAAGATGTGTCATTCACAAGGAGAAAGAATACAAAAGGAGAGTGAGATGGAAACTTTGAGGGCCTAAACACTGCTAGAAATTCCTACCATGCCAAACATCACTGCTTCTTCATCAAATATAGCACAATCTCTTTCCCCTCCATGCATCTGGGAAGTCTGTGACTCTTGCATGTTTTCCATGACCTCCTGCTCCTGAGCAGCTTCCCTGTAATCCTTCCTCATACCTCAGTTTACAGCTCCCACTCTTTCCCTTCCTGGCCTTTATGACCCCAGGAAGGATGGCTTCCTACTTTGTGCACACTTAGCTACAGTTCTCTCGCAAGGGTATTTAAGCTTCTTTTCATTTGTCTCTTTTTAAACTCAACAATAAACTCTGAATTCATTGCTACCCAGTGTTGCCTCATGGCACACCTTCCAGAAATACATAGATGTCTATATGAATGAGTATTCTGCCAACCATAGATTTATGGGAGCTAACCTTGAAAGAGGGATCTGAAATTAGAGATATGGATTTGGGTATCACTAACTGGCAGAAGCAATTTCCCTCAATTGATGATCTCACAGCCCTAGGAGAGTGAAGTGTTTTTCAACATCTTTCTGAAGTACTATATATATATCCCCCAAAAAACACCTCTCTTTGGGTGCTTTCTATTTTCCCAGAGAAGTAGATTATATTGTCTACTCATTTACCTTCTTTCTCTATCTCTATTTCCTTTTAGTTCAAGTAAAAGGTTTTTCACATTAACAGCAAAAACAACATAGACACTGTGAAATTAAACATAAATGAAAAGGTCTCTCCCCTCAATCTCAGGGAATGACTTTTTTTCGAGGACAGAAGTAGAAGAAATCTTCTTTTTTCCCTTCCCTTCTAAGTTCTCTCTCATCTCTGAGGCCCTTCATGTCTCTGTAGTGTCACATTCTGGTGACCCACTCAGCCTGTTCCTCTTCAAGAACATTCAACTTGGCCCAGCTTGGCTGAGGACCTGAAAGCCCAGCTTGTGGAACAGGATTCAGCACCAGGTGTCATGGCATCATTTTCCTACCAAATTCCTCCACCACAGTAAAGAGATGCGGCTTTCAGAATGAGGTTAATGGAGACACTGTTTCTATGCACACCTTGTGTTTGGTGCCTGATCAAGATGCAGCCTGGTATGCTATTGAGTGCTAATTAGGGTGGGATATGGCATGGCCATCTGTCACATCAGTTTATATCATTCCACCCCTATGCTGGAAAAAGAATTATACTTTCTACTCCTGTGAAGATTATTTAAATTTATTGTACAATAAGGAGTTTTTTTCTCCTCAGTTCATACTTGAGTACATCATTACACACATTTGTGCCTTTTTCTGTACCCCCTAGATGGTTGAGCATTGTACTCTCAAAACATGTGAAGAATAGCTTAAGACTAATTAATAAAGATTAAATAAATGCACAAAATAAGTACATACTCTTAGACAGATATACAATTAAGTACATATGAGATCTTTCTGAAATGCTTGTCTGTAGTTCCTCTGAAAGATTTCTGAATTGCTGGATAGTATTTTTAAAGTAATATATAATATAATGTTGTTAGAAAAAGTGTATGATTTTTGGTTGAGGGGTTATATAAGTCAAAAATTATTACAATAAAAATTTTCAGACTCCGTGGTAGAAGATTTTCTTTGTTAAAAAAGACACTTCATATGTAGTAGTGGAGCTCTCCCGGTGGTTGAAGGAATGATTTCAGTGTAGACTGAAATGATTTTGCCAGTATGCTAGCATGAGTCTCTTCCCAGTTCAGGTAGTACAGTAGGAGGCAGATCATCTTACCTGTAGAATTTCAGTGTTCTTGAGCACACCTCATTGACTTTCAACTAGAAAGGATATACCAGGAAGTTTTTCAGCAATTTCACTTAAGAGAACTTTTGCTATGCTTATTCTCCCCTGATCTGTCTTTCAACCCTCCAAGAGGACTGATGAGGACTGCAAGTTCTCTTACATGAAGTCTAACTGGAGATTTTCTGGAAGCTACATAAAGTGTATTAAGCATGAGGATCAGTGCCTGGCCCAAGTCTGGGAAAATCCACGTTAGCTGTGACAGCAGGATAGCCATGGGCATATTGTTATGGCCCTTAGCACCAGGTTGCAGGGGCAAAATATCTGAGTGCACGAATGTTTTTCAGACTAGAATTGGATTGGGGAGAAGACAGGGTGATTGTAAGGTCAGTGTTTCCCAAAAGTAATCAGAGTTAGTCAAGGAAATTTCACTGTGTATGTAAGGCTTGCCGTAAGCCTTTCAACACAGTGTTTACATTTCAGAAATCCAAGCTCTTTCTTGAACACATGTATAAACTAAAGCCCAGTGAGTGATTTCTTCCACATGGAATAAGATTTAGAAAACACAACATCCAGAGAATTACATCTAAAAAGTCTGGATAAGTTTCCAATCTGCTAATGCAAACCAAATCTAAACCAACACATGCTGGCAACTTCAGCAATCATCTATGTGTTTGCAGGTCTGTTTGATTATCTTTCAGCAAAGGTCTTGGAACAGCCTCACAGAGGTGAATGGACAAAGGCCTAACCTACTGCTGGCTCAAGATGTGTCAGTAACTGACAATGATGGATTCATTTTGTTTCTACACTTGTGATGGATGGAGAAGCCACAGCTGCTAAGCCTACCTGTTAGCCCTGAATGCCAAAAGGAATCTGATTGAAGTGGAATGAAATGGAAGGTGGGAAATTATGACTCCTTGCACCATCTCAAGTCCTTCCTTTTCTGCCACAACAAAACTTATTTATGCCCCATGAGAGGATTCATTATGACTTTTCCCAGTCAATAAGAAAGAACTAGAAAGGCAAAACAATAAAAGCCACAGTGACCACTTGAAATTTCCAGATTTTGAAATAACAGGTTTCCAAAAAAATGAAAAATCATATTTTGATACCTACATATGGATACATCTTGTCTTGTGCAAGCTTACTATAATCTGGATCAGTTTTGCAGAAATATCCAAAGACTTAACATTCATAGATTCATTCCCAAGGGGATTTTTTTATATTTCATGTATTTTTCTTCTATATCAAAATCTTTTTTTAATTTTTTATTTAAAGAGGAACAAAAGCATGTAAAGGTTAGAGATAATACAGAATTCCAAAAAAAAGATAAACAATAAGAAAACACTAGTTAATAAATTACATATTGTCCTCTTAGAAATAGTTGTTCAAGTTATAAAATTAAAGCACACAAAGTAGATAGCCAAACAGTGAGAGTGTAAACAGCTATGCATGCATAAATCTCTACATGTATTTCTATCCTTTCTGTATTAGAGGGAAAAACAAAACTTAGCAAGACAAAACAAAACAAATTCCTATAAAAACATGAAACCAAAAAGTCATTTAAAACACAGTACAAGGTGATCTACAATGATTACTGTGTTGTTTCTTGTTATCTTCAATAGAATGTCCATATCATCAGGCATAATTGAATATAGCAGTATAATTGAGTAAAGCAGTAAATAACAATATTAGTAAAAATAAAACATTGTAGACAGTATAAAACTTCAAGGCAGGTAATAATCAAACCACAGTGGATATTCTAGTGGATCTTGTCATTTTAAGTGCAGTTGCCTATACTCTCAGACTTGATACTATCAATCATAACAGCTTTGTATAAACTCTATCAATACAAAACGGTGATCCAACAAACCAGATTCGATTAAGATTAGTCATGGTAAAACAGTATAGGTTTTACAGAGCTTTAGATTAAGTTTATAGGAAATTAAGGATGATTACCATACTATATCCTGTTTTTTTTGGGATTGCTGTCTGTGCCCTCAAATCTAGTACAGGTAGAATGACTGGAACAGATTATAATACATCTAAGCAGAGTAGTGTGAGTAATGTGGATTTTAAATCGTGGTTCACTCTTACCAATATAGTGTATCAAGGCCATCTATGTTAGCGATTCTAGTTATATTTCTCTGCCTCATTTCTGCTGTGCTATTTTTCTGCCTTTGTCTAGTTTTCTCTTTCATTCTACTGCTTGCCCCACTCATTGAGGCCTTTCTGCCACTGCTCCTAAAATCCTGGGTTTTTTTCTCTCTCTCTAAAATGTCCTTCAGTATTCTCTGTAGGTTTGGATTGGTGGTCACAAACTCGCCCAGTTCCTCTTTGTCATGGAAGCATCTAGTTTCTCCATTAATTTCTAGTGACAGTCTTGCAAGGTACATCAATCTGGGCTGGAGATTTTTTTCTTTTAGGACTTGGAAGACTTCACTCCAAGCTCTTCTTGATCTGATGGTCTGTGTCGAGAAGTCAGCTGTGATTCTGATGGGCTTACCTTTTTTAAAAAATTTTTTTATTTAAAGAAAAAATTTTGAAACAGAAAGAGGGTAGAAACAATACAAAATCTCAAAAACAAAACAAAACAAAAATAGTAACCAGTAAGAAATCACTAGTTGATAGTTACATACTTTCCTCCTAGATGTAGTTGTTCAAGTTACAAAAGTAAAGCCCACAAAGTGGACATCCAAACAGTGAGACTGCAGTCAGTTTTGTTCATCCATCCAACTAAAACTTTAGCAACATGGTTATTAATTCCACACACTCAAGCATACATGCAGTTATATCCTTTAGAATACTTTGTTTTCCTCTTTTTTTTTCTTTACAATAACTATAATCCATTCTCGTAAACTACTTAGAAGTTCTACACATGTATAAGTCTCTACACATATATGTAGCCTTTCTGTATTAGACGGAGAAACAAATCAAAACAAGTCAACAATGCAAATTCCTAGAGAAACAGGAAATAAAAAGGAGATACAAAAACACAACACTAGGTGATCTATAGTAGTCACTATGATGTCTCTTGTTATTTTCAATAAAATTGTCTATATTGTCAAATATAGTATAAACTTAGCATTGCATTACACTATTAATAAAATCTTAACATTGGGCTTACCTTTATAGGTAATCTGTTTCTTTTCTCTGACAGCTTTTAATACTCTTTTTTTATATTGAATTTCTGGTATCTTGATTATTATATGTCTGGGTGTAGATCTGTTTTGGTTGTAGGTGGCTGGAGTTCTGTATGCCTCACATAACTGAATGTCATTTTCTTTTCCCATGCTTGGGAATTTTTCCTTGATTATTTCCATGAATAGCCTTTGTAATTCGCCTGTATGTATTCCTGCTTCTTCATTCACATTTCTTATTCTTAAATTGTAGATTCTCTTGTCATCTTCTAGCCTTTGTATTGTTATTGCCTGTTTCCTTGTTGTTTTTAAGAGATGTTTCCTTTCATGATCACACATTGAAAACTTGTCTTCAAGTTTTGATAGTCTATCCTTAGTTTCTTTTAAGAACTTTTGCCAGATTTCAATGGAGTTTTTAAATTCCTGGTAGTCTGTTTGAATCTGCTTCATGTATTCTATATTTTCTTTATATTCTTTATCGAATGTTTCTCTCCATTTTTTGTGTTCCTCCCTTCTTCCATCTGTATCATCCTGAAAGATCCTTCTTGAGAGCATTTCTTTTCTTATTATACTCATATCTTGCTTTACCTGATTTAATATTTCAGTTTTGAGCTTGTCTACAAGGTCCCAAAGATATCTCTTAGTGTCCATTGAAGCCATGTCTGATGTGTGTTTGCCGCCCTCAATCTCCCTTGTTTTTCCCTCTTCTGGATCAGGGCTCTCAGGGTTCTGGGCTGGGGGCCTCCTCCTGCCTCTTTCTCCTGTCATGGACCTGGCTTCCTCGGGTTATAGTGCAGGATTAATGAAGGTCCCTTCTCTGGCTCCGCTCTCTGTTGGGCTCACCACCACCTGACTTCAGTGCTGCTGTGCTTCCCATGAGTGGTGGCGGGAACGAGTTTGAGTGGCTCTGCTGGCAGGGGTGGATTCAGGCCTTTGCAAACTTGGTGGGTCGCCACGAATGAAAACGCTGTGCCCTATAAATTCTAGCTGTTTCATTTGTAGTCCTGAAGTATTTGATGAACTTTTTTACATTTTAATTTCTTCCTGTGTCAAGAGGATCCATCTCCCTCTGTCTGGGTCTCTCCAGGGTGTTTTATTTGGCAAATGAGTTGCTTCTCCTGGGAGGCTTTGTATTTTGTTGCTCACTGATCGGCCATCTTGTCTTCTCTGATCTATGTCAAAATCTTTAGACATGAAACATAGTTCCCCTAAGTCTGCAGCCCAACCTTCTGTTCTCTAATAAATAGCAGGGAGTTTTCAGAAAAGGAGTAAAGAAATCTGATTTTTCAAAGAATACTCTTTTATTTATAGGCAACAGATCTCAGAATAACCAGGTAAGTTTTTTTAATCTTAAATATTAATTATGAAGGATTTTAAAGATTATTAAACCAATAGAATTTTCCTCACCTAGTGACCAATCTACTTCGCTATGTTTTTCAGCCTTTCCCTGTAGTCTGATGAGACTTGTTTTAGATTCACTGCTAAAATGTCACTGCAGCATAGGGAGGCAGTTGCAGAGATGTTCAGGTCAAAGCCTGCAAAATTTCAGTTAGACAAGAAGAATAAGATCAAGACACCTATTATACAACATGTAGACTGTAGTTTATAAAAATGTAACATATTGAAATTTACTCAGGTTAGCCTGTAAGTGTTCTTACCACAAATAAATGAAAAGTATATGCTATCATTTGGATCTAGAATGCTCCCACAATGGCCACTTGTTCCCCAGAATAGTACAATTGGAAGAATATGGAACCTGTAAGAAGTAAAGCCCAGAAAGAATACTTTTTTTGTTGTTTATGTACATGGGTGTAGTACATAATGTTTACATTCCATGTGGGGAGTTGTTACATGTGCATAACATATCTTAATTCCTTTTTAAATCCCTTTTCCTTCCCTTTCTCCCCTCTTCACCCATCTCTTGATCCTCTTCCTGTTTTCTTTGTACCTGTTTACTGTACATATAGTTTAACTCCTTATGTGGAGTTGGTGCATGTGCATACCATATCCCAACTCCTTTTTTCCTCTTTTATTCTTTCCTTCTCCCCCATCACTTGATCCTTTTGCCCTTTGAGAATGATCTATCTGCCCACTTCCTGTTATTTGTCTTTTATTTTGCTCTTAATTTTTACTCTGAGTTTCTCATATATGAGAAATCATGTCATAGTTAAACTTGTGGGTCTGGTTTATTTCATTTAACATTATGATCTCAAGGTACATCTATTTTCCTATGAATGATGCAAGTTTATCTTTCTTTATGGCAGAGAAGCACTCCATTGTGTGTAAATACCACATTTTCTTTATCCATTTCTCTGTTGATGGGTGTATGGGCTGCTTCTGAGAGTTAGTTATTAGGAATTTTGCTGTTATAAACATGGATATATGTGTATCACTATAATAGGATATCTTTAATTCTTTTGGGAAAATACCTACAAGGGGGGAATACCTGGGTCAAATGTATTTCTAATTTCATTATTTTGAGGAAAATTCATGCTGACTTCCATATTGATTGTACTAATTTACATTCCCACCAACAGTGTTGAAGGGTTCCTTTTGTCCCACAACCTCTCAAGCATTTCTTATCATTTGATTCCTTGATGATGGGCATTCTTTCTGGGGTGAAATGAAATCTCAGTGCTGTTTGTTTTTTCTTTTGCTTTGCTTTTTTAATTTTAAAGACAAAAAAGAATACAAACGATGATACTGAATTTCAAAGCAAAATAATAGGAGAAGATCAGCAATGTTGAGCATGTCTTCGTCTGTTTGTTGGTCCTTTGTACATCTTCTTCTGTGAAGTATCTATGAGTTTTACTTACCCATTTTTTGATAGGATCTTTTATTGGAAGAGGAAGTCTTTTTTTTAGTTGTTTTTACATTCTAAATATGAAACTTATCTCTGAGGAACCACTGGCAAAATGTTTTCCCAGTCTGAAGGTGGTCTTTTCACTCTGTTGGTTGTTTCATTTACTGTGCAGAAGCTTTTTAATTTGATTCAATCCCATTTGTTGATTCTTGTAACTATTTCCTGTGCATTTGGGGTTCTGTTCACAGTCTTTGCCTATGCCTATAGCTTCAGGAGTTTTATCTATTTTGTATTCCAGCAGGCCACTTCTGGTTAAACATTTAGTTCTTTGATGCATTTTCATTTTAGTGTAGTACATGGTGAGAGATATGGGTCTAGATTCAATCTGCTACATGTCAATATCCAGTTTTTCCAGTGCCATTTATTAAAGGAGCTATCTTTCCTCCAGTGTGTGTTTTTGGTCCTTTGACAAATATCATTTGAATATACTAGGGGTTGTTTCTCCTCTATCCTGTTCTATTGATCCTTACATCTATTTTACCATGCTGTTTTTAACCATTGTAGCTTTGTAATATAACTTCAAGTTGGTATTGTGATGCCTACCACTTTGGTGTTTTTACTCAAGATTGTTTTTGCTATTCTGGGTCTGTTCTGGTTCCATATGAATTTTACGATTGTTTTCTCCAGTTCTGTGAAAAATGCTGTTGGAATTTTGATTGGGATTGCATTAAACCTGTGTATCAATTTTGGAAGTATGGACATTTTGGAAGGCAGCTATGCTCACCACTATACCACCAACACAGATAGTATGGACATTTTGACTATATTGGGTCTGCCTATCCAGAAAGAGGGGGAATCTTTCCATTTTATGATGTCTTCTTCAATTTCCATTTTTCATGTGCTATAGATTTCACTGTAAAGGTCTTTTACTTCCTTAGGCTAATTCTTAAGTATTTAATTTCTCTTGGTGCTATTTTGAATGATTTTTTTCTCTCAATTTCTTTCTCAGTGGGTTCATTGTTAAGAGTACAGGAATACTATTGAGTTTTGTCTGTTGATTTTTTTTTTGTCTTGCTACATTACTGAATCTGGTTATTAATTCTAAGAGTGTTTTGCTGGATTTTTTTGGAGGGGATCTTCACATGGAAGATCATGTCATTTGCAAATAATGATAATTTGACTTCCTTCTTTTCTTTACATACCCCTCTTATTTCTTTTTCTTGCCTAATTACTCTTGCTATGTTTTGAGTACTATGTTGAACAAGAGTGGTAATATAAGATATCCTTATCTTGTTCTTCATTTTAGAGGGAAAGCTATCAGTTTTTTCCCAATTAACATGTTCATGATGGGGCTGGAACTCATATCTTACTGTTTGATGATTATGATTTAATTTCCACATCTTGCTGCCAGATGGCTCTGATTGGAATTCAATTCTTGGATATTATATACATAAATTGTGTACATATTTTTGTTAATATAAAATGCTAAAATAAAAATAGTCATTTTTATTTCATGACTAGATTATTCATTCCTTGGTGGCTCTCATTCTCACTTGAGATTTTTGTTTGTAAGTAATATGTAACTTTTGTGCACATATATGTGTTGAACAGCATTTTTTTCAGTTTTGAGGCTATTTCATTCTTGTGACTATTCAAATACAAACAACTAATTATATTTAGTTCATTTATATATATTTTTAAAAAATCAATAAAAGTTATTAGACCCATTTGTTCTAACAGTGGTATAAGCTACCCAATGAGACAGTCATGCATGTACCACTTGCATGGTTTAAACTGGTGAAACGATGTTGGTTTTTGTCAAAGGCCCTTTCTGAATCTATTGAGATGGTCATGTGATTTTTGTGCTTTTCTATTTTCTATGTAGTGTATCACATTTATTACTTTGTATATGCTGAACCATCATTGCATCCCTGGTATGGCATCTGCTTGGTCATAATGTAGGATTTGTTTGTTGTTGTTGTTTTGATGATTCATTGCATTCTGTTTTCCAATACTTGTAAAGATTTTTGCATCTATACTGATTACAGAGTCACCAATCACCAATCTATACTGATTAAAGAGATTCTCCTTTTGTTGGATCCATGTCTAGTTTTAGAATCAGGGTAATGGTAGCTTCCTTTTCAATTTTATTAAAAAATTTGAGGGATATTGGTTTTAGAACTTTCCTGAAGTTTTCATAGAATTCAGCAATGAACTCATCTGATCATGGGCTTTTCTTTTATGGTCGGCTATTTATTACTGCTTTGAGTTTACTGCCCGTTACTGGATTTTCAGGGTTTCAAAATCCTTTTTATTCAATATTGATGATTAATATGTATCTAGGAATTTTTTTATTTGTACTGAATTTTCCAATTTATTGGTATACAGGTTTATGAAGTACTTGTTAATAACTTTTTTTTTCTCAGCAGCATCTGTTGTGATTTTACCTTTTTCATTCTAGTTGCATTGATTTGAATCTTTCCTTTTTTCATTAGATTGACTAAGGGTTTGTATAGTAGGTTTGTTTATTGTTTTGAAGAACTAACTGTTATATTCATTAATTCTTTCTGGGAAGTGGTCTCAATTTCATTGATTTTTGCTCTAATTTTTATAATTACCTTCCTTTTCTAGCTTTGGATTTGAGTTTTTCTCATTCTACTAAGATGTTGAGGTGGATCATTAAGTTATTTATTTGAGTCACTCTTTTTTGGACATATATAGATACAAATATAAAGTTTATAACTTCCCTCCTAGGACTGCTTTGTGTCCCATAAATTCTGGCATGTTGTACTGGCATTATCATTTAGTTCTAGACACCATCTTATTTCTCCCTTCTTTTATTTTGTAATTCAATGTTCAGTTAAAAATGTATTGTTTAGTTTCAATGCATTTGTATAATTTTTATGTTTTCTTTTGTCATTGATTGCAAGTTTCATTGCACTATGGTTTAATAATATGCATGGTATAATTCCAATTGTTTTATATTTATTTAAGGCTGGTTTACTGGTTACTATGTAGTCTATTTTGGAGAAAGTTCCATGTGCTGCTGAAAAGAATGTGTATTGTGTTGGGTTGAATACTCTGTGGATAGCTACTAAGTCCATTTATTTAAAGATTTTGTTCAACTCCAATATTTTTTAGTCGATGGCTTTTCTAGTCAATCTATTTGTGAAAGTGAGCATTGAGATACTCCACTAAAATTGTGTTTTTGTCTATCTGATTTTTTGTTCAATAATGCTTGTTTCATGAAGTTGGATGTACTGTTGTTCCATTCATGTATGTTAATAATTGTTACCTCTTCCTGTTGTATTTTTTCCTTAACCAATATTTAGTGACCTTCTTTACCTCTTTGATCAGTTTTAATTTGAGGTCCACATTGTCTAAATATAAAGTAGATAGACGTTCTTTTTTTCAGGATCCTATTGCATGGAATACTGTTTTCTACCCTTTGATTTTTAGTCTGAGTTTATTTTGGGGTTCAGTATATTTCTTGTATATAGCAGATTATTGGATTTGTTTCTTGCTCCATTATGCCTCTCTGTGTTTTTTTTTAATTTTATTTAAAGAGAAAAAAAAGCAAAACAGAAAAAGGGGTAGAAACAATACAGAATTTCAGAAAAGAAAAAGAAGTAAGAAATCACTAGTTGATAAATTACCTATTGTCTTCTTAGACCTAGTTGTTAAAGTTACAAAATTAAAGCATACAAAGTGGACATTCAAACAGTAAGACTGCAAAGAAGCTCAATGATCCAGTAACAACTTAGCAGCATGGTTATCAATCCTACACACTCAAACATACATGCAGCCATATCCTCTAGAGCACTTTCTTTTCTTCTTTTTACTTTTCAGTCTATTATCTGCTTAGTTATATCCTGTTTCAGGTTGCTCAGTACCTTACTGACTTGTTTTGTTGTTGTTATATACTTTTAATCACTTTATATAATTTCGTTGCATTGTTTTTGAGTTTCTCCTCATCCATGATCCATGGATTAGCTTTGGTGGAGTTGGGAGATTTTTGGAGGTATTTTGTTACTTTCTAATATACTTTTTTTTTTTTGAAGGTAGCAAAATACAACAGAACAAGACAGAACAAACCCATGTGACTACACTGCAATAAAACTACCACAGAACCTCAGAGCAGGTCACCAGGACACAAGCAATGGGCTCAATAGTACAGCCCATTTTGTTCATATTAGCTGTTCTTTGAATCAAGTAGAGGAAAATGGAAGGAAATATATAACTTTTAAAAATAGAATATTGAATAAAGCAGTACCATTAATCAAAACTGAGCAAAACAGTGATAAAAATATTTGCCTCCAAAGAGATGGTAGAAGAAAATCCCCCTTACTTGCCATGCTGTATACATTCATCCTCCAAAAAGATACTCAGACCGCTGGTGCCTACTTGCTAACAGGGCCCCAGCTGCTTACCAGGGCGGCCGGTAAACTGCCTGTTCTCCCAGGGCCCAAAGTTCCAACATGATGCAGAGCTTAGGAGTCACTGATAGTTCTCACCCTGGTGTGCCAGTGGGTTGCCAGGCCACCAGCTGCTCACCAGGGCGGTGAGTAGGCCACCTGCTCTCCCAGCACCCAAAGTTCAACATGATGAAGAGCTTAGGTGTTGCTGATAGTACTTGCCCTGGTGTGCCAGTGGGTTGCCAGGCCACCAGCTGCTCACCAGGGCGGCGAGTAGGCCACCTGTTCTCCAGTGCCCAAAGTTCCAACATGATGCAGAGTTCGGGAATCGCTCTCTGTTTTTTGTTTGGAGAATTAAGACCATTTACATTGAGAGTATTACAGATAAGTCTTGACTTATTCCTGTCATTGTGTTAGGGTTTTTTTTGTTGTTGTTGTTGTTAATTCCTTATCTTGTCCTTCTATTTAACTGCTAACCTTACCTGGTGTATTCATTCTATTAGACTTTTGTCATTGTTAGCTTCATTGCCTTTAGAGTATCCTTGAGAGGTTTTTTGGAGTACTAGTTTGGTGGTCACAAATTTCCTTAGGTGCTTTTTTATCACAAAAGTGTCTTATTTTTTCATCAATTTAAAAAATAGTTTTTCAGGATATGTCAGGCTGGGTTGGAATTTGTTTTCTTTAGGGGCTTGAGATACTGCAAGCTATCCTGTCCTGTAGATTCTGTGTTAAGAAGTCTGTTGTAATTCTAATAAGTTTTTCTTTATAGGTGATTTGTTGCTTTTCTCTGACATTTCTTATGTTGGACTTCCAGAATTTTGACTATGATGTGTTGTGGAGAGGTCCTTTTCTGACGGTGTCTATTTGGGGTTCTATACATCTCACTTACCTGTATGTTAAATTCTTTTACTTTATTTGGAAAGATTTCATCTACTATGTTAGTAGATGAAGTAGGTTTTTTATGCCTTTGTACTATCTTCTGATTTTTCATTGACTTCAGTTAATCTTAGATTAATCTCTTCTGCAACAGCTAGGAGCTGTTGGATCCATTTTCATGTTCTCTTACTGTTTTTAAGATGCCTGTCATTAATTGGGCACTGACAATAGCTCTCCTTTAGAGGTGAAACTTTGTTACTCACATTGATTGCTTCTGTTCATATTTTCAATAATATTTTCAACCTCTTGAATTTCTATATGGAGCCCTTTTATGGACTCTGATTATTTTCTATGATAGTCATACGTCTCGCATCATTTATTTAGCTGTTTTTTTATTAGTGTCTTCTTTAGAGTTACTGATTATTTTTTTAATAGGTCAAATATCTTGTTACTAATATCTTTCATGACTTTGCCAATTGCATTCTGTACTATTTTGTTATCTCCTCTGATACTATTTTTTAATAATCCAGGTGTGAGGCTTTTGGTTTCCTATACTGTGATACCCCATTGATGAGTTTTGAAGGAGTTGGAACTTTTAGGAGGCATTTTTTTGGCTTGTCTTATGTTTCTATTTTTGTTTGTTTGTGTTGAGGATTGTAGATTTACTGTAGTGGAGAGTTTTGTTGCTAATATGAGACCTCTTTAGTTAATGTCTTCTTTTCAGTGGTGTTTTCTGGGTGCGGCTAACTACTGGCTTTTGCCTCTATCCCAGGATCCAAGATCTAATCACCTCTGTTTACTTGAAATGGGATGTTACATCATGCTGGGAACAGTATGCAGTTCTCCTGGAATTGACTGCAGCATTATTAGGACCCCTAGATATAGATATCGTAAGAAAAACAATTAATAGCAAAAGCTATAATATCATGCCTTGACTAAAGTATTAAAGTCAGCATCAATTATAGTTAAATATAAACTAAATATTGACAAACGTTAAGGGCCAATAATGTACCACCTTTGTCCATAAAAATAAGATATATAATTATAGTATGACCACTAAGATAAGTGAAATATCAGCTTACTATTTATCTACAGTAAATATCAACTAAATAGAACAACTTTACCTCTACTAACAATAGCAGAGTACTCAAAAGCAATTGTGTGAAGTTAACTACTTATCTAGAAACTCAGAAAGCTTATTAGACATTCCAGTCATTTCCTTTCCCCCCTTTTACTTCCTGACCATAAGGCATCCATCCCACCATTAATATGCTTCCTTGCCTTGGACCAAAACAAATAGGGCCAACTAACCATGGACTGAAACCTCCCAAACTGTGAGCCAAAATAAACTTTTTCTAAGTTGATTTTTTCAGGTATTTTTTTATGAGAACAGAGAACTAATGTGGTATGTGTGATGAAGCATATGCTAAATACCTATTCACAATATATGAAAATAACTAAAACATCTTATTGTACACCATAAATATCTACAATTTTTATTTATAAATTTCAAAACAAGAATTTTTTTTGTCTTTTTGAGACAGGGTCTCACTATGCAGTTCAGGCTGGCCATGGGCTCACTTTGTAGCCCAGGCTGGTCTCAAACTTGCAAATGATTCTCCTGCATCAGCCTCCCAAGTACTGGGATTACAGGTATGCACCACCATGCCCAGGTTTCAAGATAAATTAATAAGGAAATATTTTATAAATTAAAAATAAAATTTCACCTCCTTTTATTGATTGCTTGCTTTTTTTCTTCCTTCATGGCTATTTCTTTACCTCTTTCATGAAATATATTTCTTTTCATTTCTTATACTCCAAGATATTATTTTACAGAAGGAAGACTCCTGCTCTCCTCACTCAGAGATAATCAGATTAACCTCAGGGATACATACTTGGATACATAATCTGTGGCTTGTTTCTCATCAAACTCTTCTCTAGACAGTGGTCACATTAACATGTATTTAAATTTTTGCAAGATCAGACCAGATTTACATTGTTAAGAATAGTAATAGACATTCTCAATCAGATTTTGTATTGTGCTGTCCCCTAGTTTGTTTCTTTTCTTTAAACTCAACAGAAATTTATACAAATAGGTAAGCTCTTGCCTGCAGTATGATTTATTACTCAGTCCTTCAAGGATTCTTACATTTTATTTGAATATTTGCAATCACATGCGTGTTGTGCCTAATGCTCTGTATCTTGAATGCAAGAATCTTTGTAGTACTAACTAAGACATATTATTCACTGTCATAGAGGCAGCAGAAGGATTGATTTATTCAGGTACATATTGCTTACCCAGCAGCTGTTGGAATCAAAATCATTTGCTTAGAAAATCCATCAGAATTAAAGAGCAAATTTCAAAATAAATTGTTACCATTTTCAACTGAAGCCTGGTTGCATATATTCTTCAAGTACAAAAGACCTCTTTGCCTAACCATTTCTTTGTACTTCTTCTTGGAATTGTGAAAGCAGGTGCCTCAGGAATTTTCCTAGTGACAACAGCCAGTGTTTGAGCCTGAGTTGTGGAGGTGGACTTCTGATTTCATCTGACTAATATTAGCAAGATGGCTCATAAAATGAGTCAGAATGTGTGAATCATAGAGGCTTTCTCCTGTCAGAGGAAGCCAACAGCCTAGCAACAGAAAATGGCTGCTCACCTATCCTGTTGAATATTGATAGAAGTAAAACCCAGGGTTCTGTTTCACAAAATGAGGCAGGCCTTGTAAAACATTCACCAGTGATTGGATGAGTCTTACTAGAAATGTCAATTGGCTCTTCTCCCTTCTCTCAGCTTATGTATTTCCCCCAAAGTATCATGGTTACCTTACCTAATCACAAGGAGAGTCCGAAACTCAGATAGTCAGATTTAGAAATACCGTGGCAAATACAAAATTGAATTGTCAGAACTGCGCTTACTAAAAAACTGTTGCTACTGATAGCAAATCACCTTGTCTCTTGCTATGATATGTATCATATGCAGTTTGAGTATGTTCTCCAAGTGTTGGACGTGTGGTCCCCAGGGTGGAGATACTGAGAGGTGTTGGGACCTGAATAGGTAGATGCAAGAGGGAGCTCACCGAGTCAGTGGGGACATGAATTCAGTGTAGATTAACGTAGTTTCTATGGGACTCAGATCTACTTTCCACAAGAGCAAATTGTCATAGTAAAACACTTTCTTGTACTTTGGGTTCCTGCCTTGCCTTATAATCTATCACACACATACTCCTCTTTGATACTATCTATCAGCAGATGATAAAGCTAGGTGATCCTCACTATAGACAAGTCTGTTTAGACTCTGAATTTCCATGGCTGAGCTAGATAAATTTTTCTTTATAAGTTATCCAGACATAGGTGTTAAGTTATACTAATGAAAAATAGACAACACTTTAATCAGGACTCCAGGATCACCTGCTCTCATCTTTTAGCTAAATGTAGGCATTCTGTGGAATGAGAAGGCTCAAATAATTTCTAGTTCACTAGTTGCCAACTGTATGACCTTAAATATGTTATCAAGAATATGAATCACCTGAGATATGAAATTGTCTTTATAGGTCAAATAATCAAATAATAGCAATTTTGTATACTTGAATTTCATTTTCTACATTAAAGTTTCTTACTTTGGAAAAAGAGACAAAGTAAAAAAAAACAAACAACTGAGATAACAATGGAAATCAACTGAGATAGTGCCTGTCAAGACTTAGCATAGTGCCTGGTATTTTGTGAATATAGTTGTTTTTTAATGGTCAAGATGGACCCCAACTCAGAGTCATAATTCCAGGTGTACCTGACCTCAGATGAGTCTGTTCAAGCAGTCACTGTGCCATATTTTAGTGTTCCAGAATATTGTGCAATTTTTCTATATGTAAGTATTCTCTTGGAATGTTAGTAACATGTTAAAAATCTGTAAATTACAAACTGTACCTAGAGTGTTGAACACTGAGTTAAAGTTTTAAATCTAGCAAAACTGTCATCATTGAGAAAGCATTCTCACTACATCTTTCACATTTAAAACCTTGCAAGATAATTCATTGTTGTTTTAATTTCCATTTGCTCGGCTTGAAGATGTTGGATGTTTTTCTGTTTGGGTTTTTTTTTTTTTTTGGTTTTGTTTTGTTTTTTGCTTTGATTTTTTGGTACCAGGAATCAAACTCAGGACTGCACACTTATCAGGCAGGTGCAATGCCGTGTTTTTCTGTATTCTTATCTCCAGCCTTGTTTTTCTGTATTCTTATTGATTATTTGTATTTCAGCCAAACTAAATGCAGAAATAGGACAGAGAAGGGAGTCTCTGGCTGTTTTACAAACATTCTGAAAAGTTTTGCCTTCTCTACCCTTTTAAGGACATTCTTTCTGCTCTGCTTCATTCTGCTCCCCATCCAGGAGCTGATCCAAGCTCACAGAGCCAAACCTCCTTCCTTAGAATAATTCACTTGTGCTGAGGTCTTCTTGAATCAACATAATAGGTGAGACTCACACTGAAAGGCCAAGAAGTCTTGGTCCTAGAGCTTGGCTCTTTTCAGGTAGTGCATCATTACAGAACCAGAACAGCAGACAAAGCTGACCATACCTCATTTTTAAAATGCTAGTGTGAAGCAAAATAAATTCCAAATTAACCCAGTGTTCTCATTTTGCACCAGTATTGAACTAATGGATAGGGATTCTCATAAGGTCCACATTTTAATACAATCAACAATTGATAAGTATCCACAAGTTCCTTCCTTAGCATCAAAAAAATATCATAGCCCCTTTTTCCTCTGGAGGATATTTTTTACTGGTAATAATGACTATGTTGCATGACATTTATGTCAGCCATGGCCTTAAACATTGATTTCATGTAACATAAATAGATAAACTAGTGAATTATCAAGTGCTACACTAGTGGTTAGTGGTGAAACCTTTAGAAATGCCTACTTATCTTAAAGCACATTAAAACTCTCAACCTGGGAGTTCAGATTTCCCGATTCAATAATTTACTCTCCTTATGACAGTGAAGTTCCAAGCTCAGGGCTCTAATCCAAACAACTCTCTGAAGGAAACCAGAATGTGTCACTCCAAAGTTTGCCTTTCTTGACATAAGTATTTTGAGCTTAAGGGAAGTAAGAAGCAATAAATGGAAGAAGAGCTTTTTCAATCTTCCCTGCCAACCCTGCTAAAAGCAGTATATAAATCCTCCTATACTAGAGAAAATTCTTACCAGCTCAGAGATGGCACCAGAAGAATCAGCAAACTTCCTCAACCAGCTTATTATCATATAGCTCCTTTTCACAAGAAGCTAAAACTTCTTTCCTTTATCTTGTCACTTCACTAAATTTTATTGTTTTAGGATGTTAATAAACCAGAGTTTTAAGCCACAGCTCTGAGTAAACCAAGTCTTCGCCTGTGTGACATGCAGTGCACATGTTAATGATACATGTACTTGTTTTTTTCTTATTATTCTGTCTTCCATTACAGGAGTTTGTCCCAACTACATATTTTGAGGGCTGAAGAAGAATTATGGTCCTGCCCCAATACCTCATTGCTTTGCCCACTCTGCATCTCTTGTTCTTAAGTCTCAGCCTCCTTACTAACCTCTGATCCTTTTATATGATGTTTCTCCTCTTTTTCCTCCTCCTCATCTCTCCCTCTTTCCACCTTCCTCCCCTCCCTCTCCCCCTTCTTCCTTTTTCCTTTTCCTTCTCCTCTTCTCCTCTTCTCTATTCCTCCTCAGCTTCCTTTCTCTTCTTTTTCCTCTTCTTTCTGTTAATCTCCCTCTTCCTCTTCTTCTGCTCCCTCCTTTTCTACCTCTCTCTCCCTCTCTTCTCCTACCAAGTCTCCACATTTCTGCCTAACTCCTTTTGAGTCCCCTATCACTCAAACCTCAGATAGGTAACAAATAGAAAAATTGTGACATTCAAGTATTGTGTTTTGGTGAGGTAGATTGCTTTCTTCTTTCATTTTCTTTCTTATGGAGTTTCATTTCTGTGCTCCCAACTGCCTCAGTAAATTTAAAGCTCTTCAAGAGCAGAAGCTGTGTCTTCTCTATACTCTGATGCTCCCCATGGAGCTCAATGCTCTGCACACAGTGGGTGCCCCAGAGTTGCTGCTGACAGATGGATGTAATGAAAACTTGAACTGCTTCATGAACCAATGGACCACAGAGTGGTGTCATCATGCTGCTGTTTGTCTCAGCTTCCAAGGTCTGGGCTGAAAGCCAAAGCCCACCCAAGACGTAATGGCCTTATAACGATACAGTATTTGTTTACAAGCCCTCTTAAAAGAAAGTCAGTTTGTAGTATCTAAAGCCTTCTAGACATATTGCCTTATTAGCCCTCCTATAGTGGTTTGGGAGTGATACAGCCCTCTATAGAACAGGAACAACCACAAAGGAAATAGATATCACATTGTATGTGTTTTTAATGACATTCACAAGACAAGTGATTGAGAAATCGTTGGTTCTCCTACTCTTTGATTTCCTTGACCCATGGTGACCAGTCCGTTGCTTTAAACTCCTGTGCTGTGCTGTCTGGAGCATACAAATACATATTTGGTATTTATAGCAATGAGTAAACAATACTGGCCAATAATAATGACTGATGATAGTAAAGAAGTGAGTAAAAAAGATTTCTGTTATTTATCCCCTGTGGCAGAAGTCACAGACACCTTTTCTTTTTAGTCTACTTAAAATCGGACAGTGATTAGAAAGCAATGATTCCCATTCTTGGTCAACAATAGACAACTGAGATGAAATAAGTGCATTCCCTTTCAGGTCTGTGCTGCTAGCTCTCCTCTGTTTTCCTATGCAAATGGATATTAGCTACACTGAAACATGAATAGTGTCAGTCCATTGGGTAGTGATGTTATTAAGGTACTTAACTTGTTTTCACAGATCTGGTGTGCTTCCATGGAAATAACAGTTGGAAGCCAGCAAGTGAAAAGTAAGAATTCTGATTTGTCCTCAGCTCTTAGCTGCTGACAGAGAGCCAGATATTCAAAAAAAAAGATGAAAAGGCTCAGAATTTTTGCTCTGGAACTATACCATTTACTTTATTAAAACGATTGTCCATAGCACTTTTTGCAATCTTCTGCTCACTTCATACTAGTAAGCAATATTTAGGTCAACCTACAGAGCCAGTTTTTGGCCCACTGTAGTAAAAGAAATAATCCTAATAGATAATCATCAGAATACCCAGGTTTAAATCTATAAATTTTAGCAGTGGAAATGTGAGTAAATTATCTTCAGAATCTCTATTCTTTCTTATAGATGAAGTAAATTGCTATTTTCAAAGTGATTGCAGCATTAAATGAAAGAAAGTACATGATGGATGTAGTACATGGTACATAGTAAGTGGTCAATTTGTGTCCATTGGACGCTCAAGAAGAGATAGAAAAGCTGAATATATACATCTGTTTCTGCCTCAGCCCACTCTCATATTCATCAGTGATCTTACTAGGCTGATGAGGCTGAGAGGTAGCACACTTCTCTAATAGTATGTTGTAACCCCTGACTCCAGGGAATTTCTTGACATGAATTAGTTTCTTCTTGCTGCAACAAATCACCACAAACTTAGTGGCTAAAAACTACACAAATTTATTACTTTCCTATTTTGGTAGGTGAGAAACTTAACACCCTAGAGGCTAGATTCTCTCTCATAGTCACATGGCTGAAGTGGGCAGCTGGAGCTTGGTTCCATCCCTAGATTAGAGTCTTTATCCAACCTCACTGGCTGCTAGCAAGATTTCTTTTCTTTTCATACTTTCCACATGGCTCCCTCTATCTGCAAGTCAACATTAACACATCAAGTTCTTCTCACGCTCAGAATTTCTCTGATTCTGCATTGAACTAGGAGAAAGCTCTGTCTTTAAGGTCTCATGCAAATGCCTAGAATCCGACCAGGAAAATTAGAGTAATTTCTCATACCAAAATCAGCTGATTAGTAATTTAATTATATATGCAAAGTCCCTTTTACCAGATAACACCATTACATTGTACGTAATGGTGTAGCACAAAGTTGTGAAGTTCATGGAAGCCGAATTTCTGTGAGCACATGATGTGTCATGGAGAAAGAAAATATAAGTTCTCTTTTTTGTCTGTTTTCAATGGAGAACCAGAAAAAAATATTGAAGTAACGTTGTTTACCCAATGATGCAAGAGCTGAACCACAATAACTCCAATTTCCTTTGATTATTTCTAATACGCTTGGGCTATCCACACAAAGCTATTACTATCTACTACCCCCTGAGGCTTACTCTTCAAGCATATTTCCACACTCAGTGTCAGCTGCCTGCTGTATCAACATCATTTAGTTTTTCTCAGTGGTAAGAAAAATAAAATTCATAAAATTAAAATAACTCCATTATTTTCTTAAATTTAACCATGTGGCATAAAAATAAAATCTGAAAGTACAGTTATTTTTCTCTTTGGAGAAACTCACAATTAAAACAAATTTCAAAGGTATAACTGGTCACATAGTAGACAGGCTTCCCAGGGCACTCCTCATGAAAATGTCTTCAGAAAACCACATATTCTCTGTACTATTTTCCAAAGGTCATGAAGACTATGAAGTTCCATTCTCAATTCTCTGATCTACAAAGAGCAGTATGTTACTTCTGTTCAACAAATAAGAGGGCTGGGAATGGAGAAAATCTATTATCAGATGAAAAGGGAAAGATCTCAGCTAAAATGTAAGGTCAAAGAACCTAAGCTCCTGCAATAAACCATCCAGATGACATATATGAGTGGGTGCCAGGAGATATTCTGAAGGTGGTCATATTTAATTATTTATGAGAAGAAAAAAATGCCTCTCTTTTAGCTTTGTGCTTCCTGAACATAAGTGGGGTAAGGTAAGGTTCTTAGAGACATTGTGAATAAGGTTATAATTAAAGATAAACTTTCTCAGAAGTGGTTACCTGATTTTCTCTAGGTAGGTCAGGAAACAAGACCTAAATTGAAAACATGACCTATTTCAGAGGAAATATCCCCTAAAGTCCCAGCACTGAGCCCTGAACACCAGCTTTGAACATTGATGCAATAAAGTAAGCTGTCTGGGATTGTAAATCTCCTTAATTGTGACTCCCTGTGAAGGTGCATTTACTTCATTGCCACTTAGATTGCATTCCATCCTAATAGACAGGAAACTAGAGCTCATTTTTTAAATAATACTTTATTCTCTTGGAAAAAATGTATCAGTGTTATCAAAAACCCCAAAAGCATTTGCATCTTGTTCTACAATACTGTATAGTCACTAGGGAATACTCTTGTGCACTATACATATATTACAATGACTCAGAAACACCTGTCTCTGTAGAAAACCCTTTCACTTGGGAGTATTCCTGGAGTCTTACAGATTAACCACATCATCAAGCTACAGATGAGCTTACCCACCTAACACTATTTTAACAGAGAGGAGAGAGACAGAGACAGAGAGAAAAAGACAGTTTGAATTTACAAAAGCAGACTTAGTGATACTACATGAACCTGAAGTTTGCATGAGCCAATTTTGGGTTAACAGTCATAACCCAAAATCAATGACATTCCCATCTTCTATCTGATCCCCATAATTCCCTCAATCCTCAATATTCTATCAATTCAACTGATAGATGGAAAAAAAGAAGTGAATTATGGAGTCCCTGGAGCCGAACGTGCATGAGTTGACTCCCAGCACATGGGGGAAGCTTTGGAACATTGCTCCCAGCCAATAAGACCATGCCCAGCATCCTAAATCACTGGAGCACACACAGGAGGTACCTGTGGGCCGAACTAGGCCATGCCCAGCAACCTCCATGTGGCTAGCAGGGGCCTGAATCCAGTCTCAGGAGCTGAACACGTGTGAGTTGATTCCCAGCGCATGGGAGAAGATTTGGAACATCACTCCCAGCTTGTAAGACCACACCTAGCATCCCAAATCACAGGGGGATCCAGGAGAGGTCACCATGGGCCTAACTGGGCCATGTTCAGTGACCTCCAAGCAGCTAGCAGGGGCCTGCATTCAGTCCTAGGAGCCAAAAGTGGGCCAGGTGATTCCCAACACATGGAGGAAACTTTGAAACATCGCTTGAAAATTGGAAATATAGGAAAACGACAAAATGAAAGAGCAAAATTCCATTCAAACTTCCAGCCCAACCATAGCAAGCCAAGGAGACATGGACATAGGAGAAAATGTAAGCTATACACCTGAAATTCCTGAAATGATAACAACAGAAGTAAAGAAACAACTCCAGGACACTATAAAAGAACTCAGATCAGAAATAATCTCCCAGGTAAAAGAAGAAATGATAAATGTAATGAAAGACATGCTGAACACATCTAAAGAAGACATAGTTAAAAAATTAGAGGAACAATGCAAAAAGATGGAAACCCTAAATGAACGATATAAGAAACAAACAGAATGCATGAAGCAGATTCAAAGAGATATACAGGAAATAAAAAATTCCATCAAAAGTTGGCAAAACCACCTCAGTGAAAGTGAAGACAGACTTTCAGAACTTGAAGACAAGATTGAAGCTAGTGAACAGGAAAGGAAAGATCTTTTAAAAGTAACAAGGAATCAGGAAATAACAATTCAACAACTGCAAGATGATGCAAAGAGAAACAACATAAGATGGATAGGTATAAATGAAAAAGAAGGTGACAACACAAATAATATCAACAGGCTATTTGCAGAAGTAATAGTTGAAAATTTCCCAAACATGAGAACGGAAACTGACATACAGATCAGTGAATCATATAGAACTCCAAATAGCCATAACCAAAATAAAACTACATCCAGACATATAATAATCAACATCCCAAATATCCAACATAAGAACAGAATATAAAAAACTGTTAAAGGGAAGAGGCAGATCACCTATAAAGGAAAGTGTATCAGAATCACAGCAGCTTCTCAACATAAACAACGAAGTCAAGAAAAGCATGGAGTGAAGTATTTCAGATCCTAAGAGAAAATAACTTCCAACCCAGACTGATGTACCCTGCAAAACTATCCTTCAAAATTGATGAAGAAATAAAATTCTTTTATGGCAAAGAACAGCTGAAAAACTTCATGACCACCAAACCAACCCTACAAAGAATACTGAAAGACGTTCTACATAGCCATAGGAAAAAAACCACTAAACAAGGCAAATGATTAAACAGAGTGGAAAGGTTAAGAATCAACAGCAGAAAGATAACATGTCAAAATAAACCAATATATTTCAGCTTTAACCGTTAATGTAAATGGCCTCAGTTCACCAATTAAAAGAAAGACTGGCAAAATGGATCAAGAAACATCCAACCATATGCTATATAAAAGAAACACATCTAACCCAAAAGAAAACTCATAGACTGAAAGTCAGAGGATGAAAAACAATACTTCATGCAACAGGAACCCCCACACACACCAAAAAAAAAAAAAAAAAAAAGCAGGGGTAGCCATTCTGTTTGCAGACAATGTGAACTTCAAACCAAGAATGATCCAAAGAGATAAAGAAGGTCACTAAATATTAGTTAGGGGAAAACTTCAAGATGAAGAGATAAGAATCTTAAATATCTATGCACAAAATTCAGGAGCACCCAGCTATACAAAACAAATATTAACAGAAGTGAAAAATCAAATAAGCAATTAGCACAATTATAACAGGAGACCTTAACACACTATTGACACATGGGACAGATCAATTAGACAGAAAATCAGCAAAGAAATAACAGAACTGAATCACACCTGTGAAAAAATGGACTTAGAGGATGTGTACAGAATGTTCCATCCAACAATATCAGAATATACATTCTTCTCAGTAGCATAAAAGATATTCTCTAAAATAGACAATATACTACCCCCACAAAACATGCTTAAGTAAGTGCAAAAAAATGAAATTATCCCATGCATGTTATTGGATCATAGCACCATGAAACTAGAAACTGATGACAAAAGGAACTGCAAAAACCCACAAACACATGGAAATTGTATAATACACTCCTGAGCAATCAGTAGGTCTCAGAGAAAATTAAAGAAGAAATTAAACAATATCTAGAAGCAAACGAAAATACAAATACATCTTACCAGAACCTGTGGGGCACAATGAAAGTAGTCCTCAGAGAAAAATTTATTGTGATGAATTCCCACATCAGGAAAACAGAATGAACACAAATAAACAACCTGATGCTACATGTCAAACATCTAGAAAAAGAAGAGCAAGTCAAGCCCAAAGCCAAAAGAAGGGAGGAAGTTATAAAAGTCAGAGCACAAATCAATGCAATAGAGACTAAGAAAACAATACAAAGAATCAATGAATCAAAGAGTTAGTTCTTTGAAAGAATAAATAAAATTGATATGCCCCTAGTCAATCTTATTTTTAAAAAGGAAAGAAAAAGCTCAAATTCATGGAATAAGGAATGAAAAGGGTGAAATCATTACAGACCCTGTGGAAATACAGAAGATCATCAATACTTATTTCAAAAACCTCGACTCTCATAGGCTTGATAACACAGAAGAAATGGACAGATTCCTAGAAACATATGAATTACCAAAGCTGGGTCAAGAAGATGTAAAACTACTGAATAACACAATTTCAATTAATGAAATTGAAAATGTAATTAAATCCTTACCAATGAAGGAAAGCCTAAGTCCATACAGATTTGCTGTGGACTCCTACAAGAAATTCAAAGATAATTTAATGCTGACACTCCTCAAACTCTTCAATGAAACTGAAAGGGAAGCAATTCTCCCGAACTCATTCCTGGAAGCAAACATTACTTTAATACCAAAACCTGAGAAAGACCTAACCAAAAAAGAGAACTACAGGCCAATCTCCCTAATGAACATAGATGCAAAAATTCTCAATAAAATATTGGCAAACAGAATGCAGCAAATCATCAAGAATATCATACACCATGACCAAGTGGGATTCATCACAGGAATGCAGAAATAGTTCAACATATGCAAATCAATAAATGTAATCCACCATATGAATAGAGTCAAAAGTAAGAATGACAAGATGCAGAAAAAGCTTTTGATAAAGTCCAACACTTATTCATGATAAGAATCTTACAGAAAATTGAAATAGATGGTCTTTACCTCAATATGGTAAAAGCCATCTATGACAAACCAACAGCCAGTGTCATACTAAATGGCCAAAAACTGAAGCCCTTACCCTAAAATCAGGAACAAGACAAGGATGTCCATTATCACCACTCCTATTCAACATAGTGCAGGAAATACTAGCCAGAGCAATTAGACAAGAGAGAGAAATAAAAGGATTAAGAATAGGAAAAGAAGAAGTTAGATTATCATTATTTGCAGATGACATGATACTCTACATAGAAGACCTCCAAAACTCCATTGAAATATTCCTAGGTATAATAAATAAATTCAGTAATATAGCTGGATAAAAAGTCAACACTCAGAAATCAATAGCATTGTTATACATTAACAACAAAACCACTAAGAGAAATAAAACAAGCCACACCCTTCACACTAGCATCCAAAAAAAAAGAAATATTTAGGAATCAATATAACAAAAGAAGTAAAAGATCTATTTAGGGAAAATTATAATACCCTGAAAAAAGGAATCAAAGAGGACTTCAGAAAATGGAAAGACATCCCTTGTTCATGGAGGGGAACAACAAACATTGTGAAAATGGCCATTCTCCCAAAATTTTTATGCAGATTTAATGCAATCCCAATCAATATACCACTAGTATACTTCACAGATCTAGAGAAATCACTCCTAAAATTCATTTGGAACCAGAAGAGACCTAGAATAGTAAAGGCAATTCTAACCAACAAAGACAAGGCAGGGGGAATCACATTCCCTGACTTGAAGTTATACTACAAAGCTACTGTAATAAAATCAGCATGGTACTGCAGTAAAAACAGACCTGAACATCAATGGAATAGATTAGAGCATATAACTACAATTACAAACACTCAGCCAACTTATCTTTGAAAAAGGGCCCAAACACATTCACTGGAAGAAAGATAGTCTAATAAATGGTGCTGGAAAAATTGGCTCTCCAAATGCCAAAAAATAAAACTAGACACATGCCTATTACCATTTACTAAAGTATAAATAAATCAAAGATTTAAATATTAAACAGAAACACTAAATCTATTGGAAGACAAAGTAGGTAAAAATCTTGAAGACATAGGAGTAGGTAGAGAATTCATGAACAAGAATCAAACCACAAAGCCCGCCTCAGGGCAAGGCGGCCCAGAACCTCCACCCAGGGCCTGCCCTGCCACCAGAGCTCTGTGCCGGCCCAACCCAGGGCAGGGCTGCCCAGGGCCTCCACTGGGGGCCCACCCTGTTGCTGGGAACTCAGCACAAGCCCACCTCAGGCATAGGCTACCCGGAACCTCCCCTATGGGCCCGCCCTGCCACCTGGAACTAAGTGGAAGCCCGCCCCAGGGGTAGGCTAACTGGAACCTCCCCCATGGGCTGGGCCTGCCATCAGAAACATCGAGGAGGCATGCCCAAGACTGAAAACTACCCTAGACTGCTTCAGCTGGGCCCACGCTCACATCTGGAACATCAGAAGATCTCAGCAGGCTCCAGATAGTGTGATAAAATTTAGAACTTTGCTCCCAGGTGGTGAACTTTGGACTACACTGGATTGACTGTATCAGTGTGGTGAGTATACCCTTAAAATAGAGGTGGACAGGGGATAAATAGGGACAGTAGTAAAACCCCTCCAACTAACTATAAGACTTTGGTGTGTCTGAAAAGAGTGTGTGTGATCCTCTCCTACACAAAGAAAACACAAGGGAGAGTGAAAATGACAAAATGAAAAAGCAAAATGCAGTCTCAAACATATAGTTCACCAGAAGCAAGTATAGGAGACATTGAAATAGAGGACCCCAAAAGTAACACACCGGGAATCTCTGAAAAGACAGTGAGTGAAATAAAAAAAACAACTGCATCAGGCTATAGAGGAAATCAAATTGAAGTACTTTCCCATGTAAAGATAGAAATAGCAACTTTAGTAAAGGAGTTGTTGAATGCAGCTAAAGAAGAACTAGAGAAAAAAGTACATGAGCATGGGAAACTGATTGAAACTTTGAATGAACAATATAGGAAACAAGCAGAACTCATGAAACAAACTCACAGAGACATCCAAGAAACAAAAAATTCTATAGAAAGCATGCAAAATTGCCTGAAGGAAGCTGAGGATAGGATTTCTGACTTTGAGGAAAGGATCACAGTTAGTGATCAGGAGAGGATAGAACTTTTAAAAATAACATAGCAGCATGAAATGACAATCCAGAAGTTTCATGATGATGCCAAGAACAACAATATAAGAATAACAGGCATTAGCAAAGATACAGGAGTCCAGGCAAATGACATACGTAAAGGATTTACAAGAATAAAGGCAGAAAATTTCGTAAACATGGGGAGAGAATCTGATATGCAGATTAGTGAGGCATATAGAACACCAAACAGTCACAACCAACATAAATCCACACCCAGACACATAATAATTAAGATCTCAGACATACAGCATAAAAACAGAATATCAAAAGCTGTCAGAGAAAAGACACAACTCACCTATCAAGGAAAGCCCATTAGAATCATGGCAGACTTTTCAGCACAAACTCTCAAGTAAAGAAGATCTTGGAGTGAGGTATTTCAAGCCCTGAAAGAAAACAACCTTCAAACCAGACTGATGTACCCAGCAAAACTTTCATTCAAATTTAATGGAGAAAAAAGACACTTCCATGACAAAGAACAACTGAAGAAATTCATGTACACCAAACCAACCCTAGAAAGAGTACTGAAAGACATACTAGACAGAGATAAAAATGACCACAACCCTCAAAACAACAACAGAAAGAAACTACCAGGTAGGATAAGCAATTAAATAAGAGGAAAAACAGAAAGAAACAACTGGAACATAACATGGTAAAGTCGAATCAGTACATATGAGTGATATCCATAAATATAAATGGCCTCAATTCACCTATAAAAAGAAATAGATTGACAGAATGGATCAAGAATTAGGACCCCACAATATGCTGTATACAAGAAACACATCTGACCCAAAAGGAAACTCATAGATTAAAAGTCAAAGGATAAAAAGAGTATTCCATGCAACAGGAACCCAGAAAAAAGCAGGGGTAGCTATTCTGTTTGCAGACAATGTGAACTTCAAACCTAAAATGTTTAAAAGAGATAGAGAAGGTCACTACATACTTGTTAGTGGTAAAATTCAAGAGGAAGAACTAACAATTATAAATATATATGCGCCAAATACAGGAGCACCCAACTATATAAGACAGATAGTAATGGACATGAAAAACCAAATACACAAGAACACAGTTATAACAGGAGATCTTAACAGCCCATTGTCACAAAGAGATAGATCAACTAGACAAAAAGTCAGCAAAGAAGTAACAGAACTGAATCATACCTGTGAGCAATTGGACTTAGTAGATGTTTACAGACTGATCCACCCAACAACATCAGAATACACATTCTTCTCAGCTGTACATCGGACATTCTCCAAAAAAGACCATATATTATGCCATAAAACATTCTTAAGTAAATGCAAAGATATTGAAATCATACCATGCATAATATCTGACCATAGTGCACTGAAATTGGAAATTAATGGCAAAAGAATTTGTAAAACCTGCATAAATATATGGAAAGTAAATAACAACCCTTTGAACAACCAGTGGGCTACAGATGAAACTGAAGAAGAAATAAAACAATACCTATAATTCAATGAAAATATAGAAACAACATACTGTAATCTGTGGGATGCAATGAAAGCAGTCTTAAGAGGGAAAAATATAGAAATAGACTGTCATATCAAGAAAACAGAATGAGCACAAATAAACAACCTAATGCTCCATCTCAAGCTTCTAGAAAAAGAAGAGCAAGCTAAACCCAAAGCTCACAGAAGAGAGGAAACTATAAAGATTAGAGCAGAAATCAATGCAATTGAAACTAAAACAATAATACAAAGAATTAATGAATCAAAAAGCTGGTTTTTTGAGAGATTAAACAAAATTGACAAACCCCTAGCTAACCTCATCAAGGGAAAGAAAGAAAAAACCCAAATCCATGCAATAAGAACTGAAAAGGGAGAAATTACTACAGATCCCATGGAAATTCAAAAGATCATGAATATCTACTTTGAAAATCTCTACTCACATAGAGTGGAAAACACAGCGGAAATGGACAGATTTCTAGAAACATATGAACTACCAAAGCTCAACCTTTGAACAACGCAGTATCAGCTATTGAAATTGAAAATGTAATTAAAAACTTACCAACAAAGAAAAGCCCAGGTCCTGATGGATTCACAGCTGAATTCTACAAGAAATTTAGAGAAAATTTGATGCCAGTACTCTTTAAACTCTTCAATGAAATTGAGAAAAAAGAAATCCTCCCCAAATCATTCCTGGTGGCAAGTATTACTCTGATACCAAAACCAGAGAAAGATCCAACCAAAAAAGAGAACTATAGGCCAATCTCACTAATGAACACTGATGCAAAGATTCTCAACAAAGTACTGGCAAATAGAATGCAGCAAATCATCAAGAAGATTATACATCGTGACCAAGTAAGGTTCATTCCAGGAATGCAAGGATGGTTTCACATACGCAAATCAATAAATGTAATACACCACATCAACAGAGCCAAAAACAAAAACCACATGGTCATCTCAGTAAACGCAGGAAAAGTTTTTGACAAAGTCCAACACATGCTCATGATAAAAACCCTTCAGAAACTCGGAATACACGGCATCTACCTCAACCTTAGAAAAGCCATCTAAGACAAACCAACAGGCAACATTATACTAAATGGACAAAAACTGAAAGCTTTCACTTTAAAATCAGGAACAAGACAAGGATGTCCACTATCATCACTCCTTTTCAATATAGTTCTGTAAACACTAGCCAGGGCAATCAGACAAGAGAGAGAAATAAAAGGAGTAAAGATAGGAAAGGAAGAAATTAAATTATCACTATTTGAAGATGACATGATACTCTATATAGAAGACCCAAAAAACTCCATTAAAAGACTGCTAGAGGTAATAAACAAGTTCAAGTAGTGTAGCTGAATACAAAGTCAATGCTCAGAAATCAATAGCATTCCTGTACACAAACAAAAAACTCACTGAGAGAGAAATTATGGAAATATCACCCTTTACAATAACATGTAAAAAAATGAAATACTTAGGAATCAACCTAACTAAAAATATAAAAGACCTAGATGCTGAAAATTATACCATGCTGAAAAAGGAGATTGAAGAGGATATTAGAAAATGGAAGGACATTCCTTGCTCTTGGCTAGGAAGAACCAACATTGTGAAAATGGCCATATCCCAAAACTGTTATACAGATTTAATGCAATCCCAATCAAAATACCATTGACATACCTCACAGATCTAGAGAAAATACTACTAAAATTCGTTTGGAAACAGAAGAAACCTAGAATAGCAAAGGCAATTCTAGGCAACAAAAGCAAGGCAGGAGGCATCTCAATTCCTGACTTGAAACAGTACTAGAAAGCCACAGTGATAAAATCAGCTTGGTACTGGCAAAGAAATAGAGCTGAGGATCAATGGAACAGATTAGCAGATGCAAGCACAACTACAAAGACACTCAGCCACCTGATATTTGACAGAGGGGCTAAATATGTCCACTGGAAGAAGGATAGTCTCTTTACTAAATGGTGCTGGAAAAATTGGCTCTCTACATGCCCAAGACCGAAACTAGATCCATGCCTATCACCATGCACAAAACTAAAGTCTAAATGGATCAAAGACCTCAACATTAAAACAGAAACACTAAATCTACTGGAAGACAAGGTAGGTAGAAGTCTGGGAGACATAGGGGTAGGCAGAGAATTCATGAACCAGACACAAACTGCATGGGAAACACTTCAAAGAATCAACAAATGGGATCTC
>PVLA01011444.1:0-53081 GCA_004027455.1 Hydrochoerus hydrochaeris | reverse complement strand
GGGGGGGGGAAGGGAGGAAGGGGGAGGATGGAAACAGAATATTGTTTCCATTCCATGTAACTCATGTTTTAGTTTGAGCCTAAATCAAGTAAGACATATTGGTTCTTTCTCTTTTACACAACTCTAACATTGAAATAATCTTGTTTTTTTTGTTTTTTTACTTTAAATTTGTCTCTAGACTTGAAGATTAGCATCCTCCACTTTGGAGGACTCAGAACAGGGGAGGAAGAGAGAGATTCTTCAAGGTTATTTTGCTCTACCACATTAAACTCTTTTATTTGGAGAGTAGATTTTGGTAAGTCACTGTCTACCTCTTGATTTCTCCCTTTTCTGTCCCAGACTGGGCCTTGCAGGCTAAGAGAGTCGGAAGAGGAAAACCTGTTCACTACCACAGCCCAGCACTGGACCAGTCAGACAAAGCGCCAGACAGTGAGTCGTGGGGTTCAGCCGCTGAATGTTGCCGGACTGCTTCTGTCTCTGTCTCCCTCCCTCGCAATCTGCGTGTCTTTGGAAAGTAACATCTTGCCACAGTCAGAATCTATTTTTCATTTGTCCCAAATTACATATATGACCCACACTGGTAAAAGGGAATATTTGTCCCTTTCTGAAATAGTTGACTGTTTTGTTACATTTTTCCAAGAGGTGTTTTTAAAGGCTCAGATTGATTCAACCTGGAAAACAGAAACTGCTAATAGAAAAACGTCAGCAAGTCCGTATTTTAAAATTTTCCTCTTTGTGCCTTAGTCTTTCAGTGTAACATATTTTCTCATTATGCAGCCCAATGTGCTTGGCAAACTGATTTGCCAAGAGAACAGGAAGAAGAGCTCTATCAATCACAGGTACCAAAAGCATTTTGATAAGAAAACATTATGAACTTCATGTAAAGAAGTTACAAGAGAAGCAAAATACATATAATTGTTCTACTGTCTTCCAAAAATAAACAAAGGAAGGAACTTTGCTTGTGGGTATCTCCTCTAAAATTCTTAAAATATTTTTGACTAGCATTGCTGGCTTTTTACTTTAATGTATCCATTTCTTCAAATACAGCATTTTGAAACTGCTAGACAAAATTTATGTAAACAAAATTTCAGTTGAATTCTTAAATATTCAGGGCAAAAAAATTACATAATACCTGCCCCAGCTATACTATATAATTGAAATTGTACAAGGGGTGATAGAAAAATATGAATGCAAAGCATTACAAACAGAAAGAAAAACATCATAAATTTGAAAAATGTCACAATGTGAATTATGATTAATTCCATCTGAAACATAAGATGAAAGCTGAGGAAATTGTAAGGTATACAAATTTTCACCTGAAAAAAATCACTACACAGAATTTGTAAAATAATTAGGAATTTGTAAAATTACATCGCAATTTTTTTCATTATGGTTTTATTAATTGTTCAACTTAAATTTTTTATTTAAAATGACACTATAAAATCAAATAAATCTTTTGTAATATTTCTGTTGCTTTTAGAAATTTTAGTGGGAAAAAAGTCTCAAACTCACATTCAAAAAGGCCACCAAACATATCTGACACTATGGTAGACTGAGTTTTATATCTATAAAACTTATATAGAGAGACAGAGAGAGACATAGGTACAGATATAGTTATATAAGAATAGATATCTCTGTTATTGTGTATGTGTAGAGGTCCCCCGAAAGTTCATGCACTCTTGGATGAGGCTTTGGAGATGATTGGGTTATGTGAGGTGGGGGGTGACGATACTCATCAGTGGATGAGTCCCGCTGTTGAGTTTATAGCTGAATGTGATACTGGCAGGCAAAGCCAGGTCCAAAGAGGTGGATCACTAGAGGCGAGGTCTGAAAAGTGTGCTGCTGCATATTCTCTCTCTCTCTCTCTCTCTCTCTCTCTCTCTCTCTCTCTCTCTCTCTGCTTCTGTGTGTGTATGTGTGTGTCCCTCTACCATCCCATGGGCTGGTTCTCCTCTTTCTCCTCTGCCATGCCACTCTGCCTTGGAGCCACCTGACCATAAAATGAAACATCTACAAGCTATCAGTCAAAATAGCCTCTCCTCCTTTAAATTATTAGTGTCAGGGACTGTGTCTCAGCAACCAGAAAGTAACACAGACAATCTTCACTTATGAGATATTTAGTAATAATAGAAACCTATCTCCCACTTTCATCTTCTTACAAAACTTGATAAAATTTCAGCCACATCCTGGATTTTTAATTGCTTAAGAAAATTTTCCTTTTCTATAACTCCTTATTCTAAATAACAGATTGTTTTTTGAAGAGAATAAAACCAAATGAGACAAAACAAAGTGGAGTCAGTCAAAACAAAAGGATGAACACAGTACATGACTTAAAAACAAAATACAAGGTGATCAACAATGGTTATCATAATGCCTCTTTCTATCTTCAAAAGAATTACCCATATCATCAGGCATAATAAAATTGAAAAAAACAGTACAGAACAAAACCAGTAAAAACAAAACATTGGAGATGTTATAGAACTTCAAAAGAAGATAATAGTCAAAGCAGAATGGGTATCATAGTGAATCATATTGTCTTCAAAGTAGTTGCCTATACCCTCATACATGATACTATCAAACAAAACAGAATCAAATAAAATCAGTCCAAACAAGACAGTGAAAGCAATACAGGGCTTCAAATCAAGTTACTAGGAAATAAAAAATGATTACCATAGTATGTCCTGCTATCTTAGGAATAGCTGCCCATGCCATCAAATCTAATACAAGTAGACAAACTGGAACAGAATAAAACCAGACTAAACAGGATGATGAAAACAATACGGGATTCAAATTACGATTACAAGATAAACAATGTCTTCTGCCTTCCCTTTTTGGACAATTCTCCCCTTTCACTTTCACAGGGTACATTATACATTTTGTATCCCACTAACTCCTTTAGTTTTTAAATTAGGGAGGCAACCCACTATTAACTAAGTGGTTCTGAACATTTTCACCCCTGAGCATGATCTCAAGTTGTATCCCTTTACCTACAAGAGCCTCAAGGTTTTCCTTCCTTATAGCTGAGTAGTTCTCCATTGTACAAAAGTGTTATGTCTTTCCAACCAATCTGAAGCTGATGGGCAAGCTGCCCCCACTTTTTTCTGGTTCCCTGTCACATAGAGCATTGTTTTCTCATCTTTGACTTTAGTCCATAAACCCTCTTTCAGGTTAATTATATTTCTTATATAGAGTGTCTTGATGGACCCTATCTCCTGATCCACTCTGCCTGTGTTTCTTTTTATTGGTGTATCAAAACCATCCATATTAGTGATTATGGCCAACCTTCTCTGCCTCATCTCTGCCATGCTATTTTTCTGACATTGCTTGTTTACTTTTCTCCTTTATTCCACTGACTGTCCCCTCTGCCACTGTTCCTGAAACCATGGGGGTTTTTTTCTCTCTAGAATGTCCTTCAGTATTTTTTGTAGGGTTGGTTTGGTGGTCATGAACTCCCCCAGTTTCTCTTTGTAATGGAAGCATCTTGTTTCTCCATTAATTCTGAGAAATAGTTTTGCAGGGTACATCAATCTGGGTTGGAGGTTATTTTCTTTCAGGGCTTGGAATACTTCGCTCCAAGCTCTTCTTGATTTGATGGTTTGTGTCAACAAGTCTGTCATGAATCTGATGGGTTTTCCTTTATAGGTGATATGTTTCTTTTCTCTGACTGCTTTTAATGTTTTGTTCTTATGTTGAATTTCTGGGATCTTGATTATTATATGTCTGGATGTAGATCTATCTTGGTTATAGCTGGCTGGAGTTCTGTAAGCCTCATTTATCTGAATATTATTTCCTTTTCCTATGCTTGGAAAGTTTTCTTTAATTATTTCTGTAAATAGCCTTTGTATTTCATTTGTATTTACCCCTGCTTCTTCACTCACATTTTTTATTCTTAAATTATAGATCCTCTTGTCATCTTCTAGCCTTTGTATTGTTACTCCCTGGTTCCTTGTTATTTTTAAGAGATATTTCCTTTCACAATCATGAACTGTAAACCTGTCTCCAAGGTTTGATGGTCTATCTTTAGTTTCTTTCAAGCAGTTTTGCCAGCTTTCAATAGAGTTTTTAATTTCCTTATAATCTCTTTGAATCTGTTTCATGTATTCTAAATCTTTTTTATGTTCTTCACTGAAGGTCTGTCACATTTTTCTGTGCTCCTCTATTCTTCCATCTGTGTCTTCTTTAGAGGTGCTTAGCAATTCTTTTATTATGTTTATTATATCTTCCTTTACTTGTAATAGTATTTCTGCTTTAAGTTCTTTTATAGCTTCATGAAGTTGTTTCTTTATTTCAGTTGCTCTTACTTCAGAAACTGCAGGTGTGCATCTCCTGATCTCTTCTGTGTTTACCTCTCCTGGACCACTGCTTGGGTTGGAGGCCAGAGACTGCCTTTTGCTTCTTCCTCTTCTCATGTTTCTGGTTTCTTCCAGACAAGTAGGTAGTGAGGTCCCTGGCACTTCCTGTATTGGTTACAATTACTCTGAAGCATGCTGGCTAGGGATTTGTGTTTTTTGCTGCTTTTCCCCAATCTGCTAGTGACTACTGGAGTATAAGCAGATGTGGGGCAGGCTGGCACCTCCCTCCCAAGCTGGTTAACCACAGGGAGTCTTCACCATATTAGTGTGTGCCAGCCAGGAGGAGTGGTTAGGAATAGCTTTAAGGAAAACTTGGCATTGGCTATTGGACTGCACAGAGGTGCAGGACACAGTCCAAGCAATTTTCACCAGTCTGCTCTGCATTAGGAGTGGCTAAATGAAACCCGCTGCAGTTCTGGTCTGGGCATATCCTGCCCCACTCCAAAATGGTGCCCAGCCAATCGTCCACTCTTGCGGGATGACTGAGTCCCACACACTCACTGCCAGCCAGTGCAGTCCTCTGATCTGCTGCTCCCCTCCACCACTGCATCTCCCTGCCAAGGCCTTCAGGCTTGCCAGCCACCAGGTTCACTGTGACAGTGCATCTCCAGATTCCAGTGGCACTTCTTGCATAGTGGGACCAGCTCCAGTGAAAGTGCCACCAGCTACTGCCTTCTGTTTAAGTTTTTCTTTTCTTTCTTTCTTTTTTTTAATTCTTTCTGTGGGCTTTGATTCTCACTTTAGTTTTTCCTGGGTTGAGGGGACCCATTTCTTTCCTTCTGGTCTTCTCCAGAATGCTATATTCCAGCATCTGGGCTGTTTCTCTCAGAGAAGCTGTTTACTCTGCTGCTTACTGTTCTGCCATCTTCCGAGACCCTCTCTTTTTTTGTCTTTTTGAGACAGGATCTCAATATGCAGTTCAGACTGGCCTTGGGCTCACTTTGTAGCCCAGGCTGGTCTCAAATTTGCAAGGATCCACCTGCCTAGGCCTCCCAAATGCTGGGATTACAGGAGTGTCACCATGCCCAGTTTTAAATAGCAGACTTTTTAACCTTCTCTAATCATACTCTGTGAGAAAGGTTGCCTTGATCACAATTACTACCATATAACAGAATCCATGCAAAGCGGAATCCATGTGGTTTATCTCAGTTTCGTCTGTCTACATTTATTCTTTAAAAGGAATAAAAGGTTTACAAAGAAAATGAAACTCATCCTAAACTTGAAATTGCTTTACAATTTCATATTATACAAATAACTTCAAGATAAATATGTAGTAAGGAATTTTATCACAATGAAATTACAGAAAACATTATCAGAGGACAAAATTACAGTTAATTAATTAAATTAATGATCTTAGTTAACTTCATTTTTTATTTTGGAATCAGACAATATTTCATTTTATAAAATAGAATAACTGTTATAATCCAAGCAGAAAGCAGTTGCTTTCATAGATAGAAAAGGACTACAGAAAGAAAAGAAAAGCAGATTGGAGATGGTCATTTCAAAGATATTTTTTCACAAAAGGCAGGGAGAGATAAAACAATAGGAAAAATAACCAATTGATTAACATCAAGTTACTTTATGTTCCTTGGTGGCAGGGATGGGGGGATAATGCAAAGGGGATTTATCATTTGAATTGAAACTGACCAATTCAGGAAATTTGACAGTTATCTCTAAATTTGATTTCTTGGAAGGTCATATGACAGTTTAGTTCCTGCTTAGTGATATAAAACTTTAGCATGAGTGACTATTTTGATCTTCAGGGTGGCTTGTTGGTGTTTACTGCAAAGACTTAGTTTAAAGCAATGGCTTTCTGCAATACTTACAATGTCAATAAAGAGTTGTCTATTTTAGTTCTTACTTTTCTTTCTAGTTTAGCTTTTCATAGGGACCCATTTACAAACCTTGTTCTAAACAGTGAGCAGCACAGTGTAGAGCTACCTCCTCACTGTTTCAAAAGAACAAATGTCATTACTCCTCTGTTCTCATCAACACTTTCTTTAAGTTCATCAATGGATTCCAATACCTTACTCCACATACTTATCAAATGCACAAAGTGATCCTCTTTTGATGCAGACTGCCATCACCTGTCATCATCACTGATGCAGATCCTGTGCAGGTAGTTGGCATCCGTCTTTCCACTTCATCAAGTCCTCATCATTTTCTAATCACACATGAGAGCACCCTTTTTCCATCTCAACTATTAAATTTCCTTTCCTTCTGCTCATATTTAATTCTAATATTATTTTAGCTCTGAAATGTTGGCAGTGTTAGCATGCATATAAAAAGCTATGTAAATGAATCATTATCGTGTAGATAATACATGAGAATCACAGTGCAGTTAGCTATGCAGACAAACCCAAGATGCGTGTAAGGGCATGCCATCCAAAAGAACTGGGAGTGTCTATGCTGCTTGACTTCTGATAGATATCTCCACTCTGCAAATGCCTTTATCTGTGAAAATGAGCATTGCTGGATAACACAGAGAAAGTTCTTTTGATTATACACACAAATATTCAAAAGGAAATGCTTGCAGTAAAACATTGTTCAGCCCTCTGAACTCCCCTCTCTTAAAAATATTTCACAATCCTAATAAATGCTTTGTTATTATGCTAAACCATTCCTGCTGCTTTCTAGTGGGTCACTTAAAATTACATTCATTCTTATCTAGCCAACAAGTTCTAACCTCACTTTGTACATGCAATACCAGCTTTTTGACCTCAGGAAAATAGGAATGTTTGAAATCAGATAATTTTCAAATGTTCATGATAGGAATCTATTGATCCCAAGACTTATTTAGCAAAAAAACACATTTGTACAGGAATATGAGTTCTTAGTAAATGTTAAAATTGTATAAATGTGAAAAATCTCAAAATAAAACTATATAGAAGTGTTAGAAACTCTTAGACCTTCATTTACGTGGATGCCATGAATTTTACCTTGAAATGTACAGGTACTCTCTTCTTCATATAAATGAGGTCGTTATTGATTGGCCTCAGAAATGGACTCAAGACAAGGTTCATTTAAACTCCGTTCCCTTAGAAAAGTAGCATTTTCATAACAATAATAAAAATAAAATATTTTAAATGCAAAGCTCTGTATTATCTCCCAAAGTGTTCTTTTCTGAAAGTCTCCTAAACACAACCTAAGAGATGGCTTTAGTGAAAAAAAAGATGCCTTAGGTTAAAATAAAATCAATTTTAGAAATAGTAATATCAATATCCTTAGCAGAATTACTGAATGGAGTTTTTATTGACTGAATCTGAGTTACTAAGAAAAATTAGTGATATTAGCAAATGGTTATACTATGAAAATCCTTGTGATAGAGTAACAGAGGCTCACTATTCACAAGATAGATGTGGAAAATATTTTTAAACAGTGTAAAATTATATGCATTGTACTTTACCTTGAGATTTCAACTTTAGATGAAATGAAAGATTAAAACTAAGATTAAAACTTTAGATGACTGAAAAATCTACTCAATCTCTTTACCACTACCATGAGTTTAAATTATTTTTCTTTATTTCTTAGAAGAAGAACTGAGAGAAACAATTAAAACAAAAATAAAATATTCTTCCTTTCAATTTACGTTTCCTTAACTGCATACTGATATTGACCGGATACGACAAAATTCCCGTGCAGCCCTTACTCTTGGGACTTCATCTGTTTGGAGCTCAGTCTTGGGTAAACTGGGGCCTAAAGGAAATCACCTTATTTACTGGTATATTGCATTCACTCACTAGGCCCCATCACCACATAGGCTGATCACAAACACTTTGTTATGCCGGTTTAGCAGTCTCCACTAGATGGACATGCAGTATTGTTATTCCTTTCCTTACTCCTTTAGTCTTTCTTGTCCCCCATTCTTCCACAATTATTTTCATTCGTTCCAAATTGCCAAAGCTTGCTACTAAATCCTCCATGAAAGTATTATTTAGGGTTGCAGACACTACCTGAAACCTTCTGAGGACAATCTCTCCAAATCATTTCTAAAACACCTACTATACCATCATGTACCCACCAAACTGTTTCCCATACTGTTGCCAGATGTCAATGTCAAAACAAGACCAGCCATGCACACTGCCATGCTTAACCCTGTGACACTTGGAAGCAGAGCTAAGCTTGCTCCTATACACTGTGAGCTCATTCGAAACATGACCAGTTAGTTCTGAGTTTGTTTGTTGAACAATGGAGAGCAGTAGAAAAATATGATAGGACAAAATGAGTATAATTTCATGGTAATAAATGAGAGGAGACCTGAAAAGGCCTGTTTGTCCAGATTTCTGCAAGTATAAGGAGTGCACCTACATGAAGGTCTTATGACCTTCTTCAGGAGAAAGTGGGAAAACACTTTCTAGGCTTTGTGAACTGCTTCTAGGAGAAGGAGAGGGGAGATGAAAGTGACATTCCTGTTTTTTCAGTTTTCTCAAATCACATCAGTTTAAAATTGGAAGATGCCAAGGTGCCATATGTGAGGAAATGTGAGTCTTGAAGCTCATCAGTGCTGATCTGATGTTTGTTGCTTTATTTATATCTGTTTGTTTCTTTTTAGAAGCTTTTGAAATATCTTTAGTGTTTCAAAAACTTCATAATTATGGTCAAGTGGTTTTGTTTTGCTTTACCCATATGTTATACTGTATATTTAATGAATCTGCATGTTATGATACTTTTGATGGTGCTATTCGTCAGATATTGATCCATATATTGATTCTATATGTTTTACCTCATCTATTGTCATTGCTCTCCTCACCCTTTTAATTCATTTCCCAAGCAACTTCCTTGCCTTTGTCAAAGCTATTGTTCAGATTTGTTTCTGACTTTGTACCACATTTACAAGATCTCTTCATTTGCAACTACCAGTTTAACTAAATAACAAACGTTTAAAAATGAATCGTTTAAATGTTGCCATTGGCATTCAGCGAAACATTATATTTTGTAGGCTATGAGAAAATTTCCCAAACTAAAACACGGTATAACATAATTATCAAGTGTACTGATTAGCTTCTAATTTGCCATTACCATAAACAGCAAAAGATTCAGTAAAAATAAAACTAGACTGTTAGTCTTTTAATCAAAATTTTGATGCAGAAAATACATCAAAATATATTTGTATTCTTGGATTTATTCTTGGATTCATCTAATACTGAAAATTACATACTGTATTACCTATAACTGAAGGAAAATGTATTTATACTCATGTGGAATTAAAGATGAAAAATAAATGTTTTCATCTACTTGAACTACATTATTATATAAGATTATACAAGTACCAAACTTATAAAACTATGCAAATCTCACATTTAGCATCACTGATTGAACTACTCTTTAAGTAAGACTTTAACATTACAGTAATTGAGAACTAAAATGTTCACATGTCATTATGTAGTTGCTGTATCAACTTTCCACTCTACAATAAGAAATTCACTCAAATTTACCCTTTTTTACTGTTTACTTTGCACCTATTTACAGATGTTTCTCTCCTAGAGATATGCAAAATATAAAGTCAAAGAAAAAAAAGCATGTTGATTAGATTAGGATTCAAGCCAGGTATTATAGACACTGATTTTTTAAAAATTCTATTCAGTGCAAAAGCAGATAATGTGATACTTATTTACAGTAGTTCATCTTGGCCTTTAATCATTTATTTATCCAAGAGACTATTGATTGCAGCACCGAGAGCAACAGTGACAGGGGTAGGAAGAGAAGCAGTGTAATTCTGTGCTCTTGGCTGCTCCAAGCAAAAAACTGTAATTCACAAAGTGATAGATAACAGAAGGTAATTTTATGGTTACTAAGAATGGGTTTGCATTTGTTTGTGTAGTTACTATATAAATTTATAGATGCATTTTGTTTGTATCGCATTTTAAATTTTAGTGGTTGAGCAGGGAGAGGATTGAAGTAGTACGAGGAGCATGTTCATGAACTCCTTCCTTAGCAGCCACTTGGAAAGGTGGACTGTAATTCAACATGAAATAGGTTCAGAATGTTCCCACAAACTCATTATAAATCAAGCTTCTCAGAAGGTTGGTGTTATTAAGTTTTTTTTTTTCTTTTCCCTTGCCCTTCCACCATCATCTTATCTGCAGAAAGAGTCTAAAGGCAGGAAAAGTAATTCAGCAAGGACCCACTTTTAGTGGCTGAAATAAAGAGAGTGTTGTTAGATACATTTCACCAAACCATAAATGTAATTCCAAGAGACAGAGAGCTTCTTTTTCCCCTGTATCATTGAACGACATTGTCTTTTACTTTCTGACCAAAGTTTGATAATGAAGCAGTTCATTTATAAATGCAAAAGTTTTAGAAGCTGTAGATAACTTTACATAGATACTAGAAAACTATTCTTCATATAGGTCTTTTTTATTTCTTGAGAAATTTAAATCTTATTTATAAAAAGGGTGGAGTTTAAGAGAAGTTCCAAGTCTGTATTGATAGAATTATCATTTTACTGGTGATTCTTCATGCACTTCTGTGGCTGACACTAATTGACTTTCAACGAATGAGTTTTGAACAAGTATGGACTCTACTTTGAACAACCTGTTTTAGGTAATGAATTCATTTTTCTATTGCTTCCTAATTCTCACCTACTGACAAGCATCATCTCAATCTGATGAATTTTATTATCTAGATATTCTGTATAAATGGATTGAAAACTTAACTAATTTAAGCCCTTTGGAAGACCAAATGGGCAACTGACTTTTCACCAAGAGCTGAAGAACTAAAGTGCTATATAAATGTAAAACATTACTACAAAAAACTTGTGCTTAATGATATAAAACTAATTAAGCACCAGTTGTGGAGCAACTATTAAGCCCTTAGCTTGTGCTACTCTTTTTTTTTTTTTGATTAGCACTTTTTTGCAGTACATAATAATTGCATTTACTGTAGGAGATTGGTACGTGCACATAAGACATTTCAATTTCTCTTTTTTCTCCCCTCCCTCCACTTCTTTTTATTTTTCCAGCATCAGATTCATTTATGTATCTTACAATACCTAATAAAGTTAATTATTAAACATGCAACTGAAAACTGGACTAATAAACCAAAGAACATATAAAACATGTAAGATAATTGTGCTAAGTCAAGGTACACTTTTAGATACATTGTCTGCACTGAATTACATTGTAGGACTTTTTTTCTTTCTCTTTTTTATTATCTTTTATTTCATACCATATATATACATATATTATTTTTCACATAAGAGAAAGTATGCTATATTTAAGCTTGTGTGTTTGAGTCATTGCACTTAACATTAAGGTCTTAAAATGCATCTGTTTTCCTACAAATGACTCGAGTTTATCATTTTTATTGCAGAATAGTACTTCACTGTAACTACTGCATTTTTTCTGTTCACCTCTTGATAGACATACAAGCTATTTACAAGAGTTAGGTATTTTGAATTGTGCTGTTATAAACAGGGATATGCATATATCACTGTGGTATGATATTTTTAACTTTTTTGGGAAAATGCGTATAGGGGGACCAGCTGGATTAAATATGGTATCTATTTTTAGTTTTTTGAAGAATCTCCAAACTGATTTCCATAGTGATTGTATAATTTTACATTACCACCAACAATGGAGGAGGGTTGCTTTCTCCCTACAGCTTCCCCAACATTTGTTATTAGTGGATTTCTTGGTGGTGTCCATTCTTTTTGGAGACCCGCACCACATTCTTTAGGATATTTCTAAAAATTGATGTTGTGTTTCATGTTTTCCCTATGCTACATTCCAGGCTTTTAATATAGCTATAAGGAAACAATCTAATTAGAAATAAATAACAAATTAAATATGATCTAGTCATGGGATTATTCCTTTCCAAACACACTGCGTGTTCCTACTTCTTAATAACTGCCTATGATGCTCACAGTGCTTACACTGCCCTTGCGCTTACTTCTGACATGAAGGTTTGCACTCTCTTGCAGGCCCAATTCTTGTCACCTTCTCCCAAAGCCACTCCTAGACACACCACACAGGTTCACTGGGTCCTTTCGCCATGGCACTTCCACTGACCTGCACATTGCATAACATCATGTCACTGATTTCCACACTGACCTTCATGTCCACATTGAAAGCTCCTTAAGGGCCAAGATTTAGACATTAGAAAATGCTAAGCAGCATTTGATACATAAGAAACGATAATATGTCTTCTGTGCTTTTTTTTCCTTCTCCCTTTAACTTCAAAACTACTTTAAACAGTGTTTTAACATAATATTGAGCAATATACATCACATCAATACTTGGTATAGATAAAAGCTTGAAAGTTGAAGTGGAAAAGACAGGAGGCACAAAGATCTAGGGTCATTTCATAGAGAATGTGCAGATTCAGCTGAAATTTTAAAAAGAACAGAGATGTATAGCGAGTACTCAGAAATAAAAAACAGGATTTGCAAGAGCATAAAAGCAGCAGGTTATTTGTGCAGAGGAGTATGATGCTGCATCTTTAAAAGTTATAGGAAATGTGACTTTTCTATCTCAATTTGTGAGAAAGGTGTTGGAGAAGCCTCATACTTGGGCACAGGGCTTTAAGCATAAAGACTATGGAAAGATAGCATAGTCTCACAATCAGAGGAGCGATGGGAAGAAATTAAAATTTTAGGAATCTTAACTGGCAGCAGAGTACAAAATAAAATTTAAAAAGAATAAACTGGACAAAACCAGATAAAAGTGTGCACTATGATAATTAAGGCTGACATAGAGGGTTTCTAAATTGGTGTAAAGGTTTAGAGGAAAATATGAGACATTTTATGGGATAAATGAAACATGAGCATAAATGTATGAAAAGTGACTTGGAGACTTTGCATATACACCAGGGAGTGCCTGTGTTTTAAGTTTACTATTATGTTTGCAAGATTGGCACAGTTTACTCTGCTAAATAAGAACATTAAAATAATAAAGCAGATCCTACCACTGCCACACATTGAAACTTTCTGTTTAACACTAAAATATGACGAGAATTTACTGCATTCACTCCGGCAGGTCTTTGATTGTGGTTTTCATTGACCTGGCGTGATCCACCTACTCTTTGCGACTCCACACACCCTTCAAGAGCCTCAAGAGCCACCTCATGAAGACTTTGATGAAAACTTTAGGTGGAGGTTGTCAGTGTGTTTGCCCCATTATGCATCTCACATTCTGCCTATTAAATTTTTTTGCATGATTTTTAAGACTGTGTAAGTACTCTAAGAGCACCCACCTTAAATTATTACCCACTGAATATCTTGTACATAGTCAGTGCACAACAGCTGGGTGAAAGACAAATGGTGGCTTCTACCCTCAGAGTCTGAAGACCTTGATGGCACTGAGACACCGGAAAGGCAGCTGGTTTAGAGAAAAGGACACATTACTCCACTTTGGGTAAATTGCATTTCAGTGAAAAAGCCCTGAATTAGGGAATGATCTTCGTGGAGCAGAGTATGAAAATTGGTAATATCTTATGAGTAGGTCTATGCTGAGAAGAAAATTAATGCATGGCAAGAATTTTTAAATCATCCAGGGTGAATGGAGAGAAAGATGAGAAACCAGTCAAAGATATGGAAAAGAGGAAGGCAAGGAGAGAGCCACAAAGGCGTTGTTCTGGAAATCACTGAGACTGGAGTTCAAGTCACAAGTCAAATGCCAAAGAGAGTTGTGCTTCAGGATTTGTACCGATAACTGGCAAAAAAATAAACAGTACTAAAACTGACGGTGGAGACTCTGACTTACAGCTTCTGTTAAGTTACGCCCTTGAAAGAAAAATCAAGTAAGAATACATTATTTGTTGGGATGGTAAAGATAAAAAAAATATCTAGCAACAGCTGCAAATTATAGAGTGTATGCTTCACAACAATATGTCAATGAAAACAGCTCATCAAGAAAGGTTACGCAAAATTCAGCTTCAGCATACACTAATTTATTTTTCATTCCATTTTTAATGAATTCACATTAGAGAGGGTCTCTTGAAGTCACAATATGTTATTTTTTAATAATTTATTTCTGAACTTTAAAAAATTAATAATATTTGTACAGAGCCATTTTATAATCACTATGTGACACTTCAAGGTGTGAATTATGATATAATAACTCAAACTTTGTGCATTTAAACAAGCACTCATCCTATGGCCTCATTCTTAGTAAAGCAAAAGGTATGAATTATTATGTAATAACTCATGCTTCGCCACATATTATTACTGAATTATGAAAGAAGAGGAGAATTTCAACTAATTTCAGTCTTTAAAAAAATTCAACATTTTATCCTTGAAAATAAAATGTTCTAATGCCTTATTTGATAAAACAGAATTTTGTCTGCCTTTTTTCCATTCAAAACACTTGAGATCAAGTTTTTATGGCATGTTTGTGCTAATATATCTGATTATTTAAGGTCTCCAGTGGAAAAGCTGAAGATCTCAATGTAACCCACTGGTCTATATTTCATGGATTAATTCAGTTATATCTCAAAAATAAATAGCTGTATTATTTCAAAAAGCTTTTCAAATATATTATAAAGAAAAGTAAAAAATGTAACATCTCTTTCTAATCAAATTGACCACGAAAGAAGAGAAGAAGCAAGAAAGGGAAGAAGAGAGAAAAGGAAAGATCAGGAAAATAATATTAAAGAAGGAATGCATATTAAGTACGACAATTTGCTAATAAAGTTGTTAAATAATAGAAAAAACTCCCAAGAGTGAACAAAATGAAATATGCTTGTCAATTAGACAAAATACATTGTCTATGTGTCAATTAGAAAGACAGCTACATATTTTCTTTTAAAACGTTGTAACTTATTTTCTCAGGCTCTCTCGCCACAGTCATCAGTAAACGTTAGAGTATGCTGGGCGTGCTGGCACACACCAATAATCCTAGCACTCAGGAGACTGAGGCAGGAGGATTACCATGAGTTCAGGGCCAGCCTGGGCTGCATAGTGAGACCCTGTCTCAATAAAATAAAATAAAATAAATGATAGAGTTTATTGCAAAATTCAAAACAATAAAATTATTTATTGAGTGCCTCCCCTGGTCTAAGACAGAAGGTTTTGTTGTTGTTTGTTTTGTTTTCCTTCCTGCTCTTATGAAACTTACAATATATAAAGAAAAAAATAAAAACAGAAAAACTAGATCTATTACAACATAGAACAGTTCAATAAAAGAGACAACATACTGAACAATTACACAGTATAAAAGTTCTGGTTTCTCAGATACATCACTGAAGAAGGATATGTTAAAATCTATTTGGTTGATGTGTAATGCATGAAAGGGAGGGAGTAGTTTCTTTCATGTGAAGAACAAGTAAAGAATAAGTCACCACACCACTGATTGATTGATTGCTGTGTGATTAATCTGTCTTTATTACCACTTCTCATTTAATGAATTAATGTTTAAATCTGCTACATAAATTTTTTCCAACATTATATTCTTCTCTTACTTTACCTATTGCTTCCACTATAATTTACTATCATTATGGAATTTTTTGTATCTTAGAGTTAGGATTGTTGGATACCAAAATTTAAAGCTGGTGATCTTACATTCACAATATACAAAATAATCTTAATCAATGGAAAGACCCAGTGACAGACAGAACTAAGGATATAACAGAATAGAACGCAGCACAAAACAGCTGCACAACCAACATGCTACACTTCACATCCTCTAAAACATCATGGTCTCCTGTGGGATTCCTAGGCCACTCATGCTATACCCGAATGGTCCAGTGATTGCTCTCTAATCTTAAGGTAGCAAGACAAAGTGAGAGTTCTCAATTCCTTTTTAAGATCTCTGGTATCAGAGCACAGATTGATGATCAGCCCTTGGCCTTTTTCAGTTTTAAATTACTCAGTTCATCATGTTGGCATAAGTTGGATATACTGGATATATGCAAAGAAGGGCACGTATAGGTGGTCATGAATTACAACAGCACAAAAAGAGCCCATGCATGTGTGTGTGTGTGTGTGTATTTATATATATATATGCATATTGTATACATGTTCATAAAATGTGTTGTGTAACCTGTGCTTATATCAAATGTTTTGTAATTAGAGTTAAATAATTTTTAATGTACTTCTTGGGTACTTAATAGGACTTTGATATTAACCACTCATTTAATGCTTTATGTAGGTTTCTTTTAGGTCATGTTACACAAATTAGGTTTTGTGTGATTTTTAGAAGCACATATATCCCAGATGAAGCTGTATAGTCTTGAAATCACATATCTCTTCCCTACCTGTTATAATTATTTTGCCTAGACTATACACAAAACCACTTTTGAATTTTTATTTAAACTGAAATTTGAGAAATAATCAACATGATCATTATTTTGTTTTATGTTCTCCTCTTTATGTGTTTATGACTGCCTTAAAATGAAAACTTCTTTAAAGAATAAATTATTCATTTAATGAGAATAATAAAAATGAGGTGTTTTCCTTCATAGAATTAGATAAATTCCTAATTAGTTTTCTGATTTGCTGAGGTCTGGATCTCATTTAATATTTCCTGGTTCTGAATGCTATATGGTTTTATATACTCTAGTTAAAAGACCTGTGACAAGAGACTAAATACCACAGCAATAAGCAATTAAAAAAATTAATGCCTTTAAAAAAAATAAGAAGCAGAGCAGTAAGAGTTCACCTCAGAATGGCAAAGATTGGATAAAGAAAGCAGATTGCTAAAATTACATTAAGGTCTGACTGTACATCATATAATAATATTATTGCCATATGAGTCCACCCTTTAGTTTAGCAAGATACATCACAGATGTCTTTTGTATCCACATGCAAGGTTAAACTTGTGGGCCACACTCCGCAGGAGAATTTTCCTGCTCACAGACATTAGGGAGAAGATATTTTCAGCTCCATCTGTGAGCTGAGGAGAACCACCGCCAGCGGGTTCCCAATGTCTCATCCCATCGTTTCTCATCCCTTCCGAGACAGCACTGCCTCCCTCAGATCCTTCTTTAAACTGAGCTCAGGAATACTACGAATGATAGTTGGCCTGAAGCACCACTTAGCTAGCCAGCTTCAGAAATGAAGATATGTTGGAGGAATGACAAATATTTGTGACTATTTAGGTATTTCTTCAGCACGGGGAGAAAATAACCAGCTTGCTCTCAGTGTGAAATAAACAAACAAAAATACAACTCATGTTCTTTTCTCTGAGTTTGTCGAGTTTCTTGGGGTTTTTCAGATCTAAGTGTCTAATTTCTTTTTGTGTGTACAATTTCATATTTTAATGTAGTATTTAATGCTTCTATAGAAGAAAATAATTCTTGCCAGAATTCCATCTTTTCCTCCTCACTGCAAAACAAGTTTTTTTGTTTAAAGGATACTGTACTATGTATGACTCAATTTGTTAAAGTCAACACTTTTCAAAATTTTATCTAGAAAATCGGTTACTTCCTAAATGCATATGCCACCTAGTCTTTGAAAAGAGCTAAGTCAATTATTTTATAATGCAAGCAGCATATAGTTCTATATTCTAGCTAAGACTTAGCAAGATGGTTTGTTATATCCTTATAAATGTCTGTCCTTTTAACATGCTGCAAATGCATTCTGAAATTTGTGCTAGGTTCTGGTTGTTATTGGGAAGAATTAACGCATTCTGTTAAATTTAACTTTTGCTGAAACACTCTTACCTCAGCTAAAGTTCAGAGCTGTAACTGGAGCCTAGCTTCTAAGCAATTAAGGAATAAAATACTTGGCATTTATAATCCATCTTTTGTTCTGGGAAATGCCTGTACTTAAATCAGTATGTCATCAGATGGGCTTGTGACCACTAAATATTTAATTTCATCAATGTCCATCCATACTCTGTGCTTGACAAGCCCCTAACTGTATAAGTATTATTTAAATAAGAAGGAATATTTCAATTAAGTATGTGCTTCAAATCATTAAGCCTTACCTCTGCTCAAAAATCAACTATCCTTCCTCACAACATATAAAATACAAATCCCCTTGTGTGACGTGCTGGCCCACCCACCACCCCTTACACCTCTTCGCCACCTTTAGCCACCTGTACCCCTTTTTAAAGGCTTTTGCCTACTCCTTGAATGCTTCCCCCGACACTCCACCCAAACCACCACAATACTGAACGCAGGGCTTTCAAACTGAGCTACATCCTCAGCCAATTTTTATTTATTTTTTAATGTTGTGTTCCTAAATTGCCCAGACCAGGCTCAAATTCGACTCTTCCTGCCTCAGCCTCCCACAGAGCTGGGAATATAGGTGTGAGCCACCACAGCAGGTTCCTGTCATCTATATAAATCCTATCACTGCTCCCACTTTCATTTCAAATACATTAATGCATGACATCCCCAACTGGAACTAATCTTTGGATCTTTCATACAGTCCCTCTTCAGTCTGCCAGCTACTGGTACAACCTATGTTGTACTTACTTAGCTCCCATCTTTCCTAAAATGTTAAGCAACAGGTTCAATAGGAGCATGATTTGAACTATGTTCGGTGTTATCTCTACAACCAGGCACCTTGGACACAGCAAGTGTTCAATAATTATTTATGGGTTAGAGGTAGACATTGCACAATGCCTTCCCAGACACCCTGGGCTCTTGTTTAAATGCCCTGCTCTTATGGTTTCGATCTGGAATGTCCCACCAAAGCCCCAGGAGTTCAAAGGTGTGTGATTGATTGGACCATGGTGCTGCAACACACATCTGTGGAGTCATTCACGGGTTAGTTCAGCTGCTGTTGGGAGACAGGGACTGGTCAAAAGGCCAGCTCACTGTGGGCATGACTGGAAAGGTGTGTCTCCTTCCCCGGCCCCTCCCTTCTCTTCTTCCTGATAGTCCGGAGGTGAGGAGCTTTCCTCCACCCAGGCTTTTCCACCATGTCATTTTTTGCCTTGGAGCCAGCCAGCCAGAGACCATGAGGCAAAATAAGCACCTCCTTCTTTAAGTTGTGGGAGTCAGGTATTGTGTCTTGGCAATGAGCAAATGGAACCTACATACAACAACACACAAACAAAATTAAATACATTTTAAAAATATATAAACTCCTCCATCATTAGGATCCGTCAACTGCTGGGACAGCACATCTCAGTCTTACACATCTACTCTTGTACCTGACAGGGCCCAGGGCTTCAGACATACTTTGCTCTACTTAATGTCTTCAAAACACACAGAACTGTGCTACAGTACCCTCTTTATAAGCTATGCTATCACCTGCAAAGGACATGCTCAGGTTACTGCATATGGTTCTTCCTCTCACATACTATGAGTTCAACAGATTGGAGCATGGATTTCCCGTAAGGCCCATTAGTCATTTCTTGTTTCTCTTTGTATTAAAAGTAACAGCTTCGTGAATTAACACAATATGTGTAATAAATGCACGGAAAAGCTGAAAAACATTTTACCAGACCAAAAAATTTACAAACCACTCATTCACATTAGCTATTTAGTGGTCTTCAAAAAATAGGATTTGAATTATTTTATCTGTTTACAAAATAAAATTTACTTTTTTAAAATAATAAATTAGCTGGGCATGGTGGCATGCACCTGCAATCCCAGCACTCAGGAGGCTGAGGCAGGATTGCTGGGACTGCAGGCCCACTCTGAGCTATAAAGTGAGTTGCAGGCAGCCTGAAACCCTGTCTCAAAAAGATGAGTAGCAATAATGACAAATAAAATAAAATAATAAATTAAACATCATTTAGTTTTGCTTAAATATTTTAAAATTTGATATCCACCAGTAGTTTGCATTGTTTTATTTTTAATCAATTATTTAAAATACATTGTGAAAATAATGTAAGAAGGACTTTTAACTTTTTATTTTTAACTTAGTTAAGTATATTTTTATGAGAATATATTCAAATATTTTGCACTTATGTAGTTGTCGCAATGGCAAAATCCAAAAGATTTTTGTGTGTATTTTCATTTTCTATTTTAAAATATGTACAGAAAAACATATACATGACTTTAAATTCCTCATAGCTCTGTCTTATATATTATTTAAAATTTAAATGAAAGCTGCCCAGCATCTACCACTATTGAGGTATAACCTTCCCTTTTTCCTAGGATATTTTCTTGCCCCTATAGAGACATCTGTATACCATTTTTGAAGCAAAACATTGAAAAATTCCAAACTTAAAATTTAAAGAGAAATTCACCAGTTTCTGTTTACTTTCTACTTCTACAGCAAAATGTAGTACTTTGATAATGCTAAATTTTATTTAGTTTTTGTCTTCCTTTCTGCAATTAACTATAGTCTGTGTTTTTCTAAAAATTAGATTCTATTAATGACATATTTCCAAATTGACCACTTCTCCAGATTATTAAAGCATTTTGCTGTTGTTGTTTTGCTTTTGTTTTTGTTTTGTGGTTTTATTGTATGGGAGTTTTTTGTTTGTTTGTCTTTTGTTTTTGTTTTTTTAACAACTATCACTTATGGTAAGGAGAAAGCCTGAAATGAAGAGTAAAAATGGCCACTGATAATGAGTGGCTCTCATAAAAAAATAAAATCAATTTTAAAAAAGGAATAAAAAGGAAACTTCGATATAAGAAACAGTGGTCGCTTTGTAGTCTAAAGCTCTGCTTCGGTTCATCCGGTGGTGAAAGCTGCCTGCAAAGCGCAAGAGAGGAGAAGCGTTCCTCCCAGCTCGCTTGCACTAGAAGAGAGGATGGAAGGCGCTGGGTGTCACAGCTATTTCCAAAAGGAGGATTTCAGCCTCACTCCCTCCCACATCTAATCAACTGCATATGCTGTTTATTGCTCCAGACTTGGGAACATTGCGGCTTAATTAAATTGTTTCACTCTTTGGCTATCATAACTGCCACATCTATTTAAAGCCATGTTTTATTTAGTTAAAGTTTGTTTTATCATCCACAGAAAGGATTATTACATTGAACAGGCCACTATTTCGGCTCACGTTAAAATCAATAATATGTAGCTGGATCTGAGGTGCTAAATTCTGCAGCGCCCGGCTTCCCACTTCGCTGCAGCTCTGTATCTAAGCTTCGCTGACGGTCCTTGCTCCTGTGTGCACCTGTGATTTATGGCTGTTCCAGGGGGTGGGACGAAAGCTTCAAGGCCTCTTGCAGAGTTTAAGCTTCTAATAATCGGAGGAGTTTTGCTCTCTTACTCTTTGAACTGAGACTGCCATTCCTGATTTTAACTCATAAAAAATTAGAATTTTTAAAACTACAGAGTGTAATCTTATAGTATAAAATAGTTAATATCTGAGTTTGAGAAAGAATATAGTTCTACAAAGCATGCCCTCAAATTTAATCTAAAACAAAATCAATTCAAATCCTTAAACTTGGATTTTTTTATCACTTTATTTCTTCATCACTTTAAGACAATCTGATGAGAGATGAAGTCTTCAAATGCCCTAGAGTGGTTCCAAACAGTAAAATTTTTCTAACAGTAAATTTCTCATTCCTAAAACTATAACTCACTCTTTAAGTCATGGTGTTTCTATTTTGCTGTTTAATTTACATAATGAAAATGGTTATAAATAACTATCAGAATGCTTCATATCAGAGCATAAATGATTACAAATTGCTTAAACACAAAGAAAGTTTATCATTCAATAACTATAAAAATTATTTTTTAAAAAAATTATTTTTCATTATGTTGGGCATATGAGACACTAATTATTTAAATAGGGATGGTTAAAATTTCACTAAAATATCTCCCCTAAAATGAGATCTACATTTTTAAAGAAAATGCTTTGAAAAGTAAATTATCGCCAGCTTATCAACAAAAATGGTTAATCACCCAATGGTTAATTTGATCTACTATGATATACATTGCCAGGAATCTTCCTTAAGAATCAAAACACAAAAAACTCAGTTGTTGTACCTATATTAAAATATAATTGTTTCCTTTTGTTATCTAATTCTGGAATATTTCATTAGAAAAGTAAATTTAAAATACCTTTTATTTAAATTACATTAAAATTTGTTTCTCTCCCAAAAATACTGACATAAAAGAAATTTGAAAAATCCTTATAGTTATTCCTGTTTTGTGATTTACATATTTCAGTTAGTCTGCCCATCAATTAAATCTAAAAGAAATTAATAAAATTACTTCAAACATATTAAGTTAAAATGTACAAGACTATACTATAAAAAGTATATTTTAAACCTATACTTTGGAATCTATTTTTTAAATACTTGCTGTTAATAAAATTATATATCTATGTAATGATTTTTATATACAACAAATCTTTTATTCTTCTAATCAATCAACTTGGAATCCAGAAATACTATTTGGCTATGTAGAAAATTCTTAAAAATGATTTTAACAGATATCTTAACTTGCCATAAAAATCAAAGTTTGATATAAGTAACTTGAAAAAATATATTGAGAATTTGGCTTCCTACCAACACTCAAGAATGGAGGCTGATACCATCAAAATAATCCAATACTAAAAGAATTAGCTACACCTGTTTAATTGTCCTTGATAAGGATTTATATTTAAAATATCAGAAGCACTCTAAGATTATTGACTTATACCAAGGGAAGTTCAAAAGCTTTCCTTCCCTTTATTTTTAAAGTTCTATTTGTAGGGAAAGGAAATAACCTTTACTGTATAGTAGGTATAAAAAGGAACCAGATGATTCATCTCTGTGAATCTGCTTGTTGAATTTGATGGATCATTCTTAAAAGCGACGTTGCTAATCTTCAGGTTTTCTTTTTTAGGTTATTCACAGATCAGTGGGTTTTCCAGCTAATACAGGTCTGATGCTCTTCTGTCTTCACACATGGTATTCATCATATCTTGACAAGAAAAGACCTTCAGTCTACAAATAACCTTCACTGAAGTAAGACATGTAAGTGGGTTTCTTTATGAAAGATAGATTTTATGGCTGAATAAAAAACAACTGTAGTTAAAAAGTGTCATTGCACGGCCTTATTTGAAGATTTTTTCTTTAAACTAACTTTAATGTTTGTTGTAGAAACTACTAATAGACCAAAAAAGACAAAAGTATTGAATTACTTTATCATTAACCACAAACGCAACAGGAAGGGTTGATCAGCTGCGTATTTTATCATTCAGAAGCATTCAGCCTTTAAAATATTTAAGCATCCACATTAGTTCTTGTCAAACTAGCGCAAAGCAGTGCATAATATGACCTGTGTGTAAGAGCAGAACAAGATAAGAGGTTACAGCCAGGGTGAAATTTCCACAATAGGACTGCCCTGTCCTGTAGATAATAGTTTGGCTCCCTGGTTCCAGACAAGTACTAAATGATATCGAATGCTTTCTTTATATTTTTACTTGTCCATACTAAGGAACAGTATCGAGTCTACCTGCATTGAACTACCAAAGATTAAACAATACACTTAAGCATCCTACACCTGCTGCATTATTTCATATGGCAAACTAGAAAAGGTAAAAAGTTGTTTCTGTTTTGTGGTGTCAGACAGTGTGGTTGTTCTGATTGTCACAGTATAAGTGATAATGCTGAAGAAAATATTAAGAACTTTCAAGATAGGCAGGCATTAAAAAGGTTTCTCAGTGAATCTAGACTGATCAATCTCTGTATAATCTATTGTATGCTGATTAAAGAAAGATAGCTGAGATCCTGTCTTAAAACACCTTTTAAAATCCTCCTCTGGCATCAACTATATTAGCAAAATCTTGCAGAAACCAAGACATATCAAAACATGTTATCAATGAAATTAAACTGAGCATCCACAAGCATACATTTTAGCCCAACTATGTGGAAGAGGAAAAGAGGGGATAAATTTGACTGACATCAAAGTTAGACAATACTAGTAAAAAGAAATCCTACCAAATTTTAACCCTCTATTTTCATTAGACATTTATGGTTAAACTTCCTGTCTAATTTTCAAGCCAAACAATGATCCTGAAAGGGAAAAAAATTTACTGTTAATGAGATATCAGGAAACTTCACAATAAACTTCTACTTGGTAAAACTATCTCAATGTTAACTCCATGACTCACTCACTTATTCATTCAAGAAACAATGAATTTCTGATATGTATGAGTATCTGGACCAACAATGGTAACCCAGACAGAAAAGGCCCCTGCCTGCAAGGGGCTTAAAATGTAGTAATAAGAACGAATAGTGATAAACAAAAATAAGTATAAAACAGGGTATTGCAATGAAGCAGACCAGTTAGGGCAAGTTTCTCTGAGAGAATGATATTCCAGCTGAGATTCAGAAAAAGAAATTGTCAGCTGGTAACCTGAAAACCAGGAGCAAATCGTTTGCTGCTAAGGAAACAGCAAGTGGCCAGAGAGTAGAGACATGAAAAAAGGCAGTGTAACAAGTCCTGATTAGAACACAGGCCACAGCAGAAAAGGAAGAATCCAATCAGGCTTTGAAGCCTGGAGTCTGGGTTTGATTCTAGTGTCACTGAGACATTAAGCAGTATTTGCTGGGATGTGGTAAGATTAAATCCAGTTCCAACTCACTAAAACGATAGAGTAAAATAAAAATTCAAAAGTGAAAAGGGATCTCAAGATATACCTTATATGGTCTAAAAAATTTAAAAACAGATTCATATCTTAGAAAGTTAATAAGCTATCATTATGGAAAATATTAGACTGTCAAAAGAAAACAAAATAAGACAGAAAACCCACTAAGTGTAGAACACTGATATGTAAAAATAGAGTTTTCGGTCATATTCATGTGCTCTGTAAAATAAAAATGCAAATTCTAAGCATTTCAAGACAGCAGGTATTTTTAAGATCCTAGTATTGATAAAACTATTGAAATTTCACCTTTGAGAGATGGAAATTGTATACTAACACATTGTATATAATTTCTCTAATGTTCTTTAAACTACTCAATTAATTTTCAAAGTTATTGATTTGAGAAATAATTACTGATGGCTAACATTTTATTCACACTGTACTGTAAGAATAAAATAATTTCAAATTTTGGAAGGAGCACAGTATTTCCAGACTGGCAGCTTAGTAAATATTTGGGTGACCACGCTTATCTTTAAAATCTAATGTGAATGATTTAATACATCTCTTAGTTGAGGAGTAGCATACAATGGAACTATTGTAGAAATGCTTACAATAAAATGATGAATGAAAACACAAATCCACAGGTTTGTGGAAGTATGTTGTAGCTGTTTAATGGACTCTGAGAAAATAACAAGATACAAAGAAGTGGATATTATGTATGTGAACATTTGAATGTAAAACATTATTACAGGTATTGGACATTTTAAAGTATTTTTAATAAGCAAATCTTAGAAACAATCGTATTTCCTCCTAAAATAACTGCCAACGAAGAATGCAAGTGCCCCATTCTGAAAAACTGGAGTAGACTTAACCATTTTCTATTTATTAAGACAAGCCTAGGCAACTAAAATGGCCAGTCTTGCTCTTATGTTGAATTTCTAGAGTTTGTTACAAACTCCGGAGCATTTTACTTCTTTCATTTTTCATTCATTCTTTCATTCAAAAATCATTATCAAACACTTACTATGTGCCAAACACTGTTCTCGGTATTTAGGAAAAACAACAAAAGCCCCTATCGGCAGAAAGTAAATGAAAAATATTAGCCATAGTAAACAATTACTTTCTGTGGCAGATTAGAAGATGACAATGCCATGAACAAAGACACAGTTGAACAAGATAAGGGAGACGCAGAAGTGAGTCAGGTCATCGAACTGAAGGGCGTGGTGGGCAAACACCTCCTTGAGAAGGTGCCTTACAAGCAAAGACTTGAGGAGAGAACGGGCTGCTGGGCCACTGGGGAACAGCGTTCCAGACAGGGCCCAAGAAAGGTGTTTTGGAAGAACAGCAAGGAGCTTGAGTGAGGGCTGTGGTAAGAGGGCGAAATTTTGTCCTGTCCTGAGCCCATGGAGTGGGATCCCTGAGACTTTAGTAAAGGAGTGGATGGTGTTAGGAGACTTATTTTGAATTTGCGTTTTGATAACCAGCATGTTGATCTTCTTGGAATTTTAACCACAGATCAATAAGGATATCAAAGCATTCTAAAGATTTTTATTTAATTTACATGATAAAATCTTCCTTTCCTTTTTATTATTATCATTCTTTCAGAATGTAGTGTGTACCTCCTCGGGGACCCCTCATGCTCAGGCACTTCATGGTACTCTCAGGTAAGGTTCAGAGACAATGCACCTCTCCGACAAGCAAAGCAATCAGGAAGGAATCAGAATGATACAGAAGCCCCAGGAGATGCCCAAATGCTGGAAATGAATGCACAGTCATCACTTGAGAAAATATGGAAAATATAGTTTGTTGAAAAAATATGTGTGACAACTAAAGATAAGCTACAAAAGCAAATCCTACATGTAAAACAATCTGATCATCTATTAGTGGGCAGCACTCTGATTTTGATTTCTTTTAATTAAATTTGCCCATTACAGTCAAACTGGGGGAGAAGTGGTACTGCCAGGCTTCAAAATTTTTAAACAAAGCAGGAATATTTTAATAAACTGTCAGCTTGAAATATTACAAAAGAAAGTAAATAGTTCCATGAAACAGAGTGCTTTTCTCAACAAACCAACAATATGAGTTTATTGCATTGGAGCCTGGGCCACCACATGATTACTGTAAAAGCTCTGCATTATTTCCATCTGGCAATGAGAACACAAGATGTTGTATAAACTACCAGAAGAGCTCTATTTCACTGTAATTAAAATTTAGCGTTACACTTAAGCAATAAGGCAACTCCAGGAGATGTGATTATCATGAGATAATGACCTTGGGGTGTTACAAGGCATGCAAGGAACCAAATGCCTCCAGTCCTCTAGGGGGCAAGATTATTTCTACATAACAATCTCCACCTCCTCTTGCTTACCCACCCTTGCCCCTCATGCTGTATGATCAGTGAAAGAAGAAAGCTTGGGATTAAGAGTGCCAATATGATTTCTGCAAAAAGAGGACATTGGGGGACTGGTATATGACAAAGTTGGCATTGTAGAATGCTGAAACAACAGTTTCAAATGAGTTGTGTTGTTTGTGCAATAACTATGCAATGGTTTTAGAATTCTCTGGACACATATAGAACTGTCAGTGATGTCATAGTCTTGTAAGTAATCCTCAGCAAGGGCACAGAGCTAACCTTTTCCCCCTGTTTCGGTTTCATGATTTCCATTCCATAATAGCAATGAGATATGACAGGTGGTGCATTTCTCAAGGTTTATTAGTCTTCTTGGGTGGTTGAAGCCATTCAGCCTTTGGCCTGAATGTCTCAAGACATCTGACATGTATAATAATTCCCCCAAAATGCAATGCCTGTCACGTCTTATTGCTTAATTACTTTGTACTTACAAAGTAATTTTTCTTAAAATGAATGCAGATAACACTGCTTACTTCACAATTTACTGGATCCTACCAGAAACCATTTCTAAATTGGGATAACATGAAACAGTTCTACTCTAATGAACAAGGAAATGCATTACCTTATTATTGTTATTGTTATTATTATTATCATCATTATTAACCCTAAACTGAAAGTTTACTTAAAATTATGGAAAATATTTATATATTTTAATAGTTCGCTAGTGTTGGAATAAACTAAAATTAGAGCCAATACAAAATAATATAATCCCCAATGACAGTTCATATTTAAAGCAGTAGATACCTTAAGTTATTCAAAAGCATCTTAAATTCTTCCACATTAAAGAGGTGAAAGTGGGAGTTTAACTTGGAAATAATATTTTAATAAGAAAAGTGAAACGTAAATAGTATAAAATGAAATTTTGGAATATTATTAAAAATATTTAGTACTAGAGAAAGGATTTTTATATGTAAATATATATATGCATGAATCCATGATACATGGATAAACTGAAATGGCTAAAGAGTAAATGTGTAAAATATTAAGTATTTATCACATAGCAAGGAAAAACTTGTTCAGTAGGAATGAACCTGATCAACCATCTGTCCTCATGTGATTTGGAGTTCCATTGGCCTCTATTTCATTTGACCTGTGCTTTGTCCAGCTCTAGTAAACACTAAATTCTCCAGGTAAGACAGTATAATTCTCACTTCTATTAAGGCTAGCTCTGAGCTCAGCCTTTTGAGTTCAAAATACTTTGCAGTGAATCCATATATTTGTAAAACTCAGAAAAATCTGTACAAGGATTAATTCACAGGGAAAAATAATGTGTATCAATAAACATGGTATACTTATGAAAATCAGTCAGTCTAAACTGTAGACTAGAACACTCTCCACACTAATCCCTATAATTAATTGGAATAATTTAGGAACACAGCAAAACAGTAAATTACATAAGGGGGTCTCCGTCTGTTTCATTCTCTCTTTGACAGGCCCTACCCACTAGCAACTTAGCAGTCCTTTCAGCCAAGGATTTGAGTGTATGTAAAGTTCAAGGAACAGCGACAAAAGAAGGCTAAGAGTTTACCCCAGTCCAGCTCTCTCCAAAACTGATTATAATTTTCCTTGGCGAAACTGCTAGGAAATTCAGTTCTTTAATTGATTTCTCCTATAGCCTCAGCCAAGGTCATTCGACCTTTCTAAATCTAGACTCTTTATTTGAAAAAAAGAGGAAGTAACACCAGTCCTACCCTTTTCAAAGACTGCGTTTGATCAAGCAGGAAAAATGAGTGGCAAAGGCATTAACACAACTTGCAGGAAAATACCTAATCCAAAGAATAAGGTAGAGGATGATAGAGATCACAGGTTCTTTGTTTGTTTATTTGTTTTGGTAGCGAGAATTGAACGGAGGACCTCTCACTTGCCAGGCTGGTGCTGTGCCACTGAGTTACACAGCCTGCACAGTCTTATTTTCTGTATGCTGCAGATGAGAAAATGAAAGAGATCAATTCTTCAATATTTATAATGGGTCATAAAGTTCCATATCAAAAAGATAAACACAAGAAAAAATGTATTTGCTAAATCTCACCTGCTGTGAAAGGCATTGGTCACTTCCTGAGGGAAGATGTTGCTTTCTTTGGCCTCCTTCATAAAGCTGCCTTAACTGAAAAAAAGACAACCAATCCTTCTTTTATTATTTCCAACTTTATCAAGAGGAAAATTGGCATTTCCCAATCTGCTGCTACTTTCCTAGACATCATTTAGCTATTTTCACTATTATAATAACCTAAGTTGTAGGTTCTGTTCTGAGACTGCTCAAAACATAGTTTCTTGGATTATATACCACACAGTGAAAAAAAACTGATATAGGTCATTGTTTCAACAGTGTCAGTAAGAGCCTTCGATGTTAAGGGAGAAATATTTTTACTCTAAGAATTTATCTGTAAATACTATTCAGAATATCTGCGTATATTTCACACAAGGTCAACTATCATTTATCCTTCTCTATATAAAGAAGTCTTTCTGGGTTTATTTCACTTTAACCTTGTATTGGATATAATTACATTGCTCCACTTTCTAGAGTGTATATTTTCACCTAAAACATTTTCTTGAAGGAATTTAAATTTTAAATTGTGTTTTCCCTTCAAATTTTGTTTAAAATGTTTTCTGACCATAAAGTGCATGAACACAGAGGAAAGCTAACAAAAACGAAATTCTCCTCTCTTCAGCAAATATTTGATTTCTTTTTATTCCTTTGACTTTTTGGTTTTTAAAGGAAACAGGATTCTTTTGTTATTTAAAGAAAAAAACAGAAAGAGGGTAGAAATAATACATAATTTCAAAAAAATTAACAGCAAGAAATCACTAGTTGATAATTACATATTGTCCTCTTAGAAGTAGTCGTTCAAGTTACAAAACTAAAGCAAACAAAGTGGGCATTTAAGCAGTAAGACTGCCAACAGTTCTGTTCACCTATCCAACAAAAACTTAGTAATATAGTTATCAATCTTACACGCTTAAACATACAAGCAGTTATATCCTTTAGAGTACTTTCTTTTTTTTTTTTTTTTTCTTATCGGTACCGGGGATTGAACTCATGACCGCAAGCTTGCAAGGCAGGTGCTTATGTTGCTGAGCTAAACCCCCAGCCCCTAGAGTACTTTCTTTTTTAAAATATTTTATTTATGTATTTATTTATTTATTTAAAGAGAAAAAAAACATGAAAATGGTAGAAATAATAATTTCAAAAAAGATAAACAGCAAGAAATCACTAGTTTATCAACTAGTGATTACATGGTTGTCCTCTTAGAAATAGTTGTTCAACTTACAAAATTAAAGCATACAAAGTAGACATTCAAACAGTGAGACTGTAAACAGCTACACATGCATGAGTCTTTACATGTATTTCTATCCTTTCTGTATTAGAGGGGAAAACAAAACATAGCAAGACAAAACAAAACAAATTCCTATAAAAACATTAAACCAAAGAGTCATATCAAACCACAGTACAAGGTGATCTAAAATGATTACTATATTGTCTCTTTTAATCTTCAAAAGAATTGTGTATATCATCAGGCATACTGAATATAACAGTATAATTGAACATAGCAGTACATAACAATATTAACAAAAATAAAACATTGTAGACAGTATAAAACTTCAAAGGCAGGTAATAATCAAACCAGAGTGGATATTCTAGTGAATCTCATCATCTTCAGTGTAGTTGCCTATACTCTCAGACTGGATACTATCAATCATAACAGCTTTGAATAAAATCTATCAATATAAAACAGCAATCTAACAAACCAGATTCAATTAAGATCAGTCATGGTAAAACAGTGTAAGTTATATAGAGCTTCAGATTAAGTTAACAGGAAATTAGGGATGATCACCATACTATATCCTGCTATTTTTGGGATAACTGTCTGTGCTCTCAAATCTAGTATAAGTAGAATGACTGGAACAGAATATAATCCATCTAAGCAGAGTGGTGTGAGTAATATGGGTTTTAAATCCTGGTGCACTATTAACAATATCCTCTGCCTTCTTTATTTAGGCTATTCCTCCCCTTTCACTCCCACAGGGTGCTGCGCATTTTGGGTCCCATCAACTCCCTCAGTTTTTAGATTGGGGGGGCAACCTGCTTTTTACCTAAGTGGTTCCAAACCTTCTCACTCCTGAACTTGATCTCAAGTTGTATTCCTTTATTTACAAAAGCCTCAAGGTTTTCCTTCCTTGTAACTGAGTAGTTCTCTACTGCACATAAGCATCCTGTCTTTCCAACCTATCTGCAGGTAGTGTCTGAGTTGCTCCTATTTCTCTCTGGCTCCCTATCATATACAGCATTGTTTTCTCATACTTGATTTTTGGTCCATAAACCCTCTCTCAGGTTGATTATAGTTCCTATACAGAGCATTTCAATGGACCTTACCTCCTGATCTACTCTGCCTGTCTTTTTTTTTTTAGTGTATCAAGGCCATCTATGTTTTTTTCTTTAAATAACAAAAGAATCCTGTTTCCTTTAAAAACCAAAAAGTCAAAGGAATAAAAAGAAATCAAATATTTGCTGAAGAGAGGAGAATACTGAAGGACATGCTAGAGAGAGAGAGAGAGAGAAAAAAAAATACTAGGATTTTAGGAACAGTGGCAGAAAGGCCTCAATGAATGGGGCAGGCAGTAGACTGAAGGAGAAAAGTAGACAAACAAAGGCAGAAAAATAGCTTAGCAGAAATGAGGCAGAGAAGGATAACTAGAAACTCTAACGTGGATGGCCTTGATATGTTATGTTGTTAGTAGTGCCCTTCACCAGGTTAGTGTGTGCTAGGCGTAGGGAATCGATTTAGGATGGCTTATTGGGTCCCAACCAGGGGCATGACCCAGGCCAAGCAAATCCCATGAATCTGCTCTGGGGAGGGAGCAACCAACTGAAGTCACTGTCGTTCCTAGTTCATGCTCCTCCTGCCCGATTCCAACATGTCACCCATTTGGTTGCGCCCTTCCCATGGGGGGGTCTCATTCCCAGCACTGACCACGGATTAATGAAGGTCCCTTCACTGGCTCTGTTCTCCATTGGGCTCACCAACCCCCAACTTCATTGCGGCTGAACGAGTTCCTGTGAGTTGTGGAAGGAACAAGTTCAGGCAGCTCTGTGGGTCACATTGGGTCACAGTCGGTGCAAGTTCATTTGGCTCAGCAGGTTGCAGTGAAAGCACTGTGTCCACTAATTTTAGCTGTTCCAATTGTAGCCTCAAGACTGCATGTTTGATGAGCTTTTTTCGTTTTAATTTCTTCCTGTGTCAAGAGGATCCTTCTCCCTCTGTCTGGATCTCTCCAGGATGTTTTATTCTGGCAATGAGTTGTTTCTCCCCAGGAGGCTCTGTATTTTGTTGCTCATTGATTGGCCATCTTTAATTCCTAAATTTTATTTAAAGAGAAAAAAAAAGCAAAACAGAAAAAAGGGTAGCAACAATACAGAATTCCAAAGGGAAAAAAGAAAAAAATAAACACTAAGAAATCACTAGTTGATAAATTACATACTGTCACCTTGGAAATAATTGTTCAAGTTACAAAATTAAAGCATACAAAGTAGACATCAAACAGTGAGACTTCAAATAGTTCTGCTCAATGATCTAACAAAAACTTCATAATATGATCATCATTTTTACACACAAACATACATGCAGTTATATCCTTTAGAGTACTTTCTTTCCCTTTCTTTTTTACAATAGCAATTACACATTTTGGGTTTTATTACTCCTACATTTCTTATTACTTTTTACACTAGAGACACAATGTGATATTTATAGATATGATTCTTATTTATTTCACTAATGAGGATAGCCTCAAGTTGTCTCCATTTACCTATGAAGGCCTCAAGAGCATCTTTTTTATAGCTGAGTAATATTCCATTGCATTAAAAATACCACATCTTTTTCATCCACTCTGTGGTTGATGGGCATCTTGGTTGTTTCCAGGATTTGGCTATTACAAATTGTGCTGCTATGAACATGGGTGCACATATATCATGGTGATATGACCTTTTCAGTTTTTCTGGGAAAATACCCAGGAGGAGAATTGCTGGGTTAAATGGAACTTCCAATCCAAGTCTTCTTAGAATTCTCCATATGGACTTCCTTAATTGTTGCACCAGTCTACACTCCCACCAACAGTGGAGCAGTGTTCCTTATTCCCTGCAGCCTCACCAACATTTGTTATCATTTGATTTCTTGATGGCAGTTATTCTTTCCAGAGTGAGATGAAATCTCAGTGCTGTTTTAATTTGCATTTCTCAAATAACCAGTGATGGTGAACATTTCTTCATGTATTTATTTGCCATTTGTATGTCTTCATCTGAGAACTGTGTGTTCATCTCAGATGCCCATTTTTGGAGAGGGTCTTTGAATTTGGGGGGCTTGATGTTGGAAACAGTATTCTTAAATTAGGCCTACTAAGAGTAGTAAAGTTAGGGTTATATAGTGAATAACAAAAATTTAGACACAAATCAAAAAAAAAGGACTCCAACTTTCCCAAATACTCTTTTCTCAATGGTATTTCTCCCTTTGGAGATAAGAGTGTAAAACACAGAGATTTTTCTTAAAACAAGAACACACATGACAGGAAATATTCACTTCTGTAAACTATTACTGCTGGGCATGTTGGCCCATCCCTGTATCCCAGCATTCAAGAGGCTGAGGCAGGAGGGTTGCTGTGAGTTCATGGTCAGTCTGGGTTACAAAGTAATTCAAAGCCAGTCTGAACTATATGATGAGACCCTGATAGTGAATTTAACTTGGAACAATTAGTAGCTGATTTCCTATCTATCTGTCTAGCCATCATCCACTTACATATATTTTGTAATGCCATGTGGACAGAGCAATGTAAGAACAGCATGACTCATAAAGGCAGGAGACACACAGCACCACACTCCATTCCCCCTCTGCTCTGTCAACATCTAACACACAAGTTTAGCTCCTGATCATGCCCCTGCATGATTATGACTTTCTTAGGGGTGATAACGGTGATTGTGATTCTGCAGTTATTGATGCACCGGCTTTGTAGGAGCCATCATTCTAGTTTCTGAAATGACTGCTTCCTTGAATACATATACTATGTATGTACTCTCTGGATACATGTATACAAATAAATACATTTTAGTTTTTGTTGTGTTTCTTTGTTACCATTGGTTCCATTTTCTTTCTTTTTTAAGATAGGGTCTTAGTATGTAGTTTAGACTTGTCTGCAGCTCACTATGTGGCAACCCAGCTGGCCTCAAACTCTCAGTGATCCTCCTGACTCAGTCTCCCGAGTGCTGGGATTGCAGGTGTGTGCCACCATGCCCCGCTCTAGTTCCTATTTTCTATTCCACATCTAAAATGGTGACAGTAATTATACATTTGTCATGGGGTAAAAAGTTATCCCAAGCCTTTCCAATAATCTTCATGATGCTTCTTAAAATTATTATATTCTCTGGTACTGGATGGGCTTATCATGAGATTTAAAAGTTTATCTTCACAGTGATTCCTCATACTGTTTAAGATTGTTAAAACCTACTTCTTTTTATTTTTTTGAATTAGAACTATAAAATGTGGGTGCTTATACTTCAGAACTATCTTTAAAGTTTGCTGCCTTGTCATTACTTGGCATTTTGTCTAATGCTAAATCTTGGTAGTCATGATGAATCTTAACAATGTAAGATTTTCAGGCATCTGACATGAAACGATTCCATTCTGGCTCTGTTTGTGTGATTTATTTTGCTTCCATTTTAATAGGCAGCCTGATTATGAAAACTAACAGGAAAATAAGTAATAAAAGTCTAAGGAAATAAAGGGAAAAATTAAAAGTGCTCTAAAAACTGGCACACATTACAGAATAATTTTAGAAAGTTAATGTAATAGAGTTCTAAAGCAAAATATATTCCTCATTGTCCAATGCACTGACAGAGCAGGGTCTGCAAATATCAATGCACCTGTAAACACAAAACATTTTAAAACAACTGCTTAATACTCAAGTTCCTCTAAAGCATAAAATCAGGCTGCTAACAAGTAAAAACTTGGCAGACCGAGGCTTCATCTCCTTTGCCTTTCTCCCCTCAACTTCACAAATGGTGAAAAGTGTGGAATAATAAGCAGTCAATGAGAGAATTAGTGTCTTATCAAATTCAGATTGTGTGACCAGCTTCTTAAAAATCTGGAAGCAGATTTAAAGGTGATTTAACATCAGAATATGATTTCAATGAGGATAACTTGAGCTCCTACTATGTGTCAGCTCCTGTGACACTGCCATCTGATTTGGCAGGCTGAACTCAGTGGGTATTGCATCTTTCAAGTCCTTGGCCTCCAACTCAGAGGACAGAATCAGTCTAAAATGAATCTATGCTTACATAAATGACTTCCTCGTTTGCCTTGCTGAAGGGAATTAGCTTATCTGAAGCAGCCTGGTGACAAATCCAAAAGTTTCTTGATGAGAACAGATCTTACAGTTCCAGTAAATTAGCACACACCAAATACAGTATCTGCTGAATCTTCAGTATTCCAGCAGACTCCTATCTATTGTCAGCAATAGAAAATGACCTTCAAGAAGGGAGCTTAAACTAAGGTTTCTGGAGTTTAATTGAGGTGGTGACTAGACCCAAAAGTGTTGAATCTCTGCTCAACTACTTCACACTGAGACTGTGTCTTCTCTGACTTCATGAATTTATTTATTAACCTTGGAGAAGTTTTAGTATACCAAGAAAAGTATAAAAAAGACTCCTTCCTGCTGGCATTCTAAAGTTCTGGCATGCCTTTTGCTGCAGCCTGTAATTCACAGCCACAGGTTAGCAGTCTGAGTCACAGGGCTGCTGTGTGGATTCTCCATCCAACCTGATCCCTGGGTTCCTGGCAATATTGTGAAGTTGCTAACTTGCTTTACAAAATTCATAAAAGAAGATGACTGAAAGTCATATATGTTTTTGATTAATGGGAATTCATTCAGAGATTACAATGTGCTTCTTGTTTCACATAATTATAGCCTATTTTATCTGACATCACTGTCTGGCAAATGCCTGCATGTACCTATATCTAGACTGCTGAGTCTAAATGAAGGATGTATTCCAAAGTTTGAAAGATGCAATTCTTTGTATTTTTGTTTGCTTCTACAAGTTTCAAAATATATCAAAATTTAAAGTAAGTCCCCCAAATTAAAAAAAATAAATAGAAGTGCGAGAGTAGGAGAAATATAAAAATGCATTATAGATCCTGAATTAGATTCCAGACTACAGAGGAAAAAAACTGCCTTGAAGGATGGCAGTTGCTGAAATTCAGATACAACAGGTATGTTAAAAACTAGTGTTGCTAATTTCCTGATTTTAATAAGTATGCTGTAGTTATGTAAGTGAATATTTTTTTGTCCTTACTTTTAAGAATTATTTAGGAGTAAAATGATACAGTGTCTCCAAGATATTTTTAGACAATTTAGAAGTATACACACGTGCTGGCCATGGTGGCTCACGCCTGTAATCCCAGCACTCGGGAGGCTGAGGCAGGAGCATTGTCATGAGTTTGAGACCAGCCTGGGCTACAAAGTGAGCTCAAGGCCTGCCTGAACTGCATAAAGAGACCCTGTCTCAAAAAGACCAAAAAAAAAGAAGTATACACACTTGTACAACCACAGACAGATAGATAAAGAAAATTATAAAACAAATTAGGGGCACAGGCGTGAGCTCTCCCTCACCGGCTGCATCTGGCACCGCGTGCGCCCCAAGCCACTACAACCCTGGGGGCCGCCTCCGGTGCCAGGCCGATGGCACGCGAAGGGGCCGCCCTCCTCCCCCTCCACCGCGGTGCCAAGGCTGGGCGCTGCTGCTGGCTTCAGATGTGACAAGCGTTGGAAAGTAGCATAACTAGAGAACTTAGAGAAGGTCAGGATGACTGGTGGTGAACACCAGAGAAATGGCTGATTTGAGATTTGGTGTCCAGGTGCTGGACTGTAGCTTCGTGAGGAAGAGAAACAAGGTCCCTACCACCCAGCAAGGATTTGGAGTGAGGCTTGAAGTGTGAGTGAAAAGAGAGCTCAAGCAGCTCTTTTTCCCTTAGCCCTGACTCACATCATGGGAGAGGCAGTTTGAACCTGCAGATGCACAGTGACTGCTGAGGCCTCCAAGGAGAAATGCACCAGTACAATGGAACAGTGATGCTGAGGACTGCAGCGCCTGTGTGCACAATTACATTCTCCCTTGGACAGTGATTTCCAGGATATAATGCCTGCACTGTGTACCCAGTCAGCCTCTCGCACCATCTCCTAGGGTTCCTGCTCTTATTTGACATTATGGAAGCAAAGCTTCAGAAAGAAACAGAAAGTCCAAAAATTATAATGCAGGAAAATGGTAAGTTTGTTGTTGTAAAAACACTGAAAGAGCAAAGAACCAATAATATGACTAATGTGGATGAAGAGAAGAAAACTCATCAAACTGAGTTTACTACATGGGCCAAAATCTTCAGTGAAATGTCTGGTAGAATCAGTCATATAGAAAAGTGGTCCCATTTTTGTTTTCAGATTTGAACCACAAAATGTGCTATTCCTGTCCATCACTGCTTTTATATCTGAGAGTGATTGAAGACTTTTATAATCTTCTGTAATGAGAAATTCTACACAGGTCTACCTGAAATGAATCATCAAAGAGACCATGGCTTTACTTGGATGAGATTTTCCTAGCACCTGAATTGTTTTTCAACAGCAGAGAAAAGCCAGCTCAGTACCAGTGCTATTGGCTCTGACAAAGATAGAACAGAATGTCAAAAAAAGACAGACCATGAAGTCTTCCAAGCTCCAAGACATCTGGAACATTTATACCAGATTCCCTGAGCACTTTGAGCACAGAAGAACTAGAGAACTTTCACCATGGTTCTTTGCCCAAATGTCCTCATCTAAGGCCCCTGGATTCATGTATACCATTATATACATAGGAATGAACATATTGATAATGAAGAGACAGAAATTCTTATAGCCCAGTGTAGGTCCAGAGTTTTTTAGCTAACAAAGGTCTATCATTCTGTTGGTCACATCTGGGCAGAGTCTCCATGAACTCACTCTGTTGGAACAAGATGATCTTAGTAAGGGGGCCACTGGGCTATTTTTGCTATAAAATATAAAAATATTAAATCTTTATAAAAATATAAATCTTTATAAAAATATTTTTGTCACATTCAAATCTGTAAAAATTTGTGGAATTCTTTTAATTGAGTATCTCTCATTCATAAGATTAAAGTGAGAGGATCCATGATGGCCAACTGAGTAGTGGCATGCTAGAGAGCCTCTCTGAAAAAAAAAAAAACTCAGATGCTGGAATCTGACAACATGGAGAAAGCCAGACAAAAGGAGAGGAATTCTCATGACCCAGGAAGAAACTGAGGAAAAAGAAAAGAAAAAGAAGAAGCAGGGACGGAGGGCTGGAGCTAGGCAAGTTCCAGTCATTGTACTTGGTGCATCTTAGAGTCAGGCAACTCACGATCGAGCTGAGATCGTGGCCCTGCTGAGAGTGGGGGTTGGTGAGCTCAAGACCCTTGGCTGAAGGAGGCACTGCAGCAGGGAGTGGAAACAGCAAGTCAAGCTGCGCAAACTTTGGTGAGTGACAAGAACTGGATGACCCAGAGTGGGAGGACTGGCTAGATGACATTTTGGAGTTGGGCAGGGCCAGCTTGAATCAAAACTCAAGGCGGTGTAGGTCGACAGCTCCTGCTCCAAAGCAGGTTGGTGGGATCTTCTTGGGCTGGGCCAGGCTCCTGGTTGAAACCCAATAGCCAGGGACAAGGCTGTCCTGAGCCAGTGGCATCACACAAATTTGCTGAAACATCCACTGGTTGACTGACATGGGGGGAGGGGCCGGCTCACAGTGTGCACCTCACAGATCAGCAGCAGGCTGTGGGGGGGTGGCACTTCCCTTGCCAGTGTGCTGCAGAAAAACTGTAAGAAATACAAAAGGCCCAGACACCTCTACCACCTACCCATCTGAAGGGGAACATGACAAGACAAAGAAACAGCAAAAGGTCTCCAACCATTGAACCAGGGAAAGTGAGTCCAGTAGAAGTAAATGCAGAGAAGGTTGAGGGCAGCAAATCTGTAATATCAGACACAGCCTCATCAAAATAAATACTTCCATGACCTCATCAATGAATTTAAATCTGAAATTCTAACTCAGGTGAAGCAAGATATAAGAAGATTAATAAAATAAATCCTGGGTAATCCTCAAGTAGACACAAATGAAAGAATGGAGGAACCCAGAGAAAGGAGAGAAGCCTTTGATGAAGAATATAAATAAAATCTAGAATACATGAAACAGATCCAAAGAAAATATCAGGAAATTAAAAACTCCACTGAAAGCTGGCAAAACTTTTAACAGAAACTAAAGACAAACTTTCAAAACTTGAAGATAGATTTGCAATATATGATCGTGAAAGGAGGATCTCTTAAAAAAACAAGGAACCATGAAGCAACAATATAAAGGCTAGAAGATGACAAAAGGATTTATAACTTAAGAATAAAATATGTGAATGAAGATGCAGTGACAAATACAAATGAAATAAAAAGTCTATTCACAGAAATAATTAAGGAAAACTTCCCAAACATAGGTAATGGAAGTGAAGTTCAGATAAATGAGGCATACAGAACTCCAGCCAGCTACAACCAAAGCAGATCTACACCCAGACATATAATAACCAGAATCCCAGAAATCCATCACAAGAACAGAATATTAAAAGAAAAGAAACAGATTATCTATAAAGAAAAACTCATCAAAGTCACAGCAGACTTCTATATGCAAACCATCAAATCAAGAAAAGCTTGAAGTGAAATATTCCAAGCCCTGAAAGGAAATAACCTCCAACCCAGAATGATGTACCCTGCAAAACTGTCTCTCAAAATTAATGGAGAGACAAGATATTTTCACAACAAAGAGAAACTGGGGGAGTTTGTGACCACCAATCCAACCCTGCAAAGAATATTGAAGGGCATTCTAGAGAGAGAGAAGAAAATCAGGGTTCTAGAAACAATGGCAGAAAGGCCTCAAAGAAAGGGGCAGACAGTGGAATGAAGAAGAAAAGTAAACAAACAACAATGACAGAAAAATAGCATAGCAGAGATAAGACAGAGAAGATTGGTTATATCACTGTTTTATCTTGACTGATTTTATTTGAATCTGGTATGATTGAGAGTATCAAGTCTGGGAGTAGGGGCAACTACTCTGGGGATGGCAGGATTCAATAGGATACCCATCTGGTTTGATTATTAACTGCCTTTGAAGTCCTATAATGTCCCAATGTTTAGATTTTATTCATAATGTAATGCAATGCTAAGTTTAACTATACTATGTTTGATGATAAAGACAATTTTATTGAAAATAACAAGAGACATCATAGTAACTACCATAGATCACCTAGTATTGTGGCCTTATATGTCCTTTTCATTTCATGTTTCTCTAGGAATTTGTATTGCTAACTTGTTTTGATTTGTTTCTCCCTCTAATACAGAAAGGCTGGGTATATATGTAGAGACTTATACATGTGTAGAACTTCTAAGTAGTTTATGAGAATGGATTATAGTTATTGTAAAGAAAAAAGAAAGGAAAAGAAAGTATTCTAAAGGATATAACTGCATGTATGTTTGAGTGTGTGGGGTCAATAACCATGTTGCTAAGCTTTTGTTGGATAGATGAACAAAACTGGTTGCAGTCTCATTGTTTGGATATCCACTTTGTAGGCTTTACTTTTGTAACTTGAACAACTACTTCTAAGAGGAGAATATGTAATTATCAACTAGTGATTTCTTACTGGTTACCATTTTTATTTTTTTGTTTTTGAAATTTTGTATTATTTCTACCCTCTTTCTGTTTCAACTTTTTTTCTTTAAATAAAAAAAAATAAAATAAAAACAAATTAGGAAAATGTTAAAGTGTCATGAATCTCAATGAAGGTCTACAAGAGATTTTGACAGTACTTGCAACTTTCCACAGATTAGAAACCCTTTCAGGCTGGGGCTGTAGTTCAGTGTTAGAGCATGTGTGAGGCTCTGGATTTGATCCCCAGCACCAAGTTAATTAATTAATTAATTAATTCAAACTAAAAATGTAAGTGTATATGCATGTACAATTTGAAATCAGTCTCTTTCATGAAATATTGTTTAAATTAGCTTCAAAATACTGTCAAGGGCACATCACCCTTCTGTATATACAGAGGGCCTCACCAACATGCTTCCCTCCTGTCCCATCTACAGTAACAGGAAGTATATTACAGTGGCCCTCAGGACTGGACCCTCCTTCTAGGATCCCTGATTCATCCTTGATGTATTTTGAAATCTCAGGACTGACATTTTTTGATCTCTGGATTTCCACATGAACCACCAGTTTGTAACTTTGCCCCTTACTGATACTAACATCTTATTTTCAACCCCAGGCTCTAGTTCCTAACTCCCTAGCCCTGACTTTGCACCCCAACCATAATCCCTGATCCAGGCTGCCATTGGTTCTCTGTCTGAATCAAGTCAAAATAAGTTTTGCATTTCAAGCCAACCTTTGTATCTGATATGTCTCATATTTCAACAAGCAGAATATTTGGGTCTGTGTTTTTGCATATGTATTTCTGATTTTTAAAAACTTATGCTTAATTTGTATTACCTGCTGATTGGAAGACCATGCAACATTGGATTTTTCTTGTAGACTTTATAATTTTTAAATACTTACATTTCTTTTTTCTTATGAACTTTGTTAAGTTTCATTACATTACTGATATTCCTTCTGGGTAATATAACAAAACATATTGAGTAACTTTCACAGTTTTGAGAAACAGTTGAATTAAGACCCAATGTACTCACATAAAGATTGCACAGCTTTCTTTTATTCCATTTCACATTAGCTGTCAAGATATTCCAAACCATTTGTTATTTGATTTCTTGATAAAAGCTATTCTTTCTGGGATAAGTTGGAACCTTAGTGCTGCTTGAATTTTCATTTCTTTAATAGCCAGAGATGTTAAGCATGTTTGCATGTATTTATGTTGGTGGGAATGTAAATTAGTACAATCACTGTTAAAATCAGCATAAACATTTCTCAAAAAACTAAAACTAAAGATGCCATTTGACCCAGCCAATCCTCTTCTGGGTATATTCCTGAAAGAGTTAAAGACATCGTATTACAAAGATATGTGCTTACCCATGTTTATAGTAGCACAATTCCTAACAGGTAAATCTTGGAAGCAGCCTATTGATAGGTTCTGCTAGCCTGGGCCTTAGCTATTGGTAACATGACATCTGCCCAACTTGGTACCCGATCCAGAGAAACAACGTATCTCTTCAAGAGTAACTTCTGTGGTTCTCCTTCTCATTCCAGAGATAAACCCTCCCTTTTTGAGCAAGCACCCAGCCCTCTCCCATCCCAAGTCTCCACAACCATCAAAGCCTCCACCCCCAGCCCCCAGTAAATCTTTGCTCCTTCAAATCAGTTGTTAATATGTTATTTTGCATACCTCCCAAACTCTTCTCCCAGCCAAAACTGATAAAAGTAGTTCCGCTGAGAGCTGAGAGTTCACTGAGAGCTGCTGCACCCCTGTAAAGCTACCTCATGCCCTCATTAAAGGCCTCTTCCTACCTTGTCTCCTTCTTATCTTTCCTTCACTGCTTTAGATTGAGTGCCAAAAATATTCAATCACCTATATGCCCAACAACAGATGAACAGATAAAGAAAATGTAGTATCTATACATCACAAAGTACAACTGTACCATAAAGATAGATAAATGTGAATTATTCATAGGAAAATTGATACACTTAGAGACCATCATGTGAATTAAATAAATTGAATATGAAGTTTAAGTATCACATTTCTCCTATGTTAGAAACCCAGAATAAAAAAATAAAGAGTATAATAAAGGTAGGAAGTAGAGAGAGAGATTACTCTCACAGGAAAAGGGGATCAAGAGATGGAGGGAATTAGGGAGTGGAAGGGATAAGTGTGAAAAATAAGGAACCAAGATGTGCTATGAAGATGTGCAAACTCCTCACAATGAATGTAAACATTACGTATGCAAACGTGTATACATAAGGACACAAAAGCTGATCGGGAGATGGATGAGGAGAGGAGGGAAGGACTTGAAAAGGGCCGAAGATAGACAATGAAAATGTGTCATGTACCTGTACCAACTTGCCACAAGGAATGCAAACATTATTAGTATACTCACATGCCAATAAATTAAAATTTTTAAAGTAAATGGTAAAAGAAAAGAAAATATTCCAAGTCAGTTATATAAAATTTCATTCTAAAGTAAATTCATCCTTTTAAAAAATTCTTTTGAAGTTCTCAATAGAGTAAGTTGAATCAAGAGCTCTTTTTCGTAAAATAATTTTCCAGAAAAAAAATATACAGTAGTGCTTACGTAGCATGTATAGTTCACATGCTGTGCCAATTCAGCATTATGAAGGATTTTTTAAAATCCTCCTTCCTCTTCCCAAAGTGGACATATTCACTGCTTCTATCCTCTATGAGGCATAGAATCATAATGTATGTGTAAAACTCAAAAATCTTTCATAGTTGATGAATGGATTTTCCAATTATATAATCTTTATTATCATATTATATCTTTTTTTTATCGGTACCAGGGATCGAACTCACGACCACATGCTTGCAAGGCAGGCACTTATGCCACTGAGCTAAGTTCCCAGCCCCCATATTATATCTTAAAAAGACATTTTGTGAGTATGTCATCAAAATACTAAGCTTCTTTCAGCATATTTCTACTGGTAAATGAAAAAGAAAAAAAAATAGCATTGTTACATAACTGCTACATAAAAGCCTCTTTTATAGCCCAAATTATTCATCAGGAAATTTCTATAAATCTGAAAAAGGTCTCATAAAATCAGTTGTAATATAATTTGTAGCTCTTTAAAAAATTATTTAAACTATGGCAGTATAATGAAGAAACAGTGGAAAATTTTAAAGAATATGACACTGAAATTTTATGTGTCCAGAGGTTTACTTCTTCTGATATTTTTCTCTCATCTTACTCTGATTCCAAGGATACTAATGAAGCAAGGGTAGACTCAGTGAGACAAATACATCCATAAAGACAAATACAACCAGTAAAGACAAATGCATCAATAGAAGAGAAAGCAGTAAGCATGTCAAGGGCCAATTGTGTGCTGACAACAGTGCTACCAGGAGTGAACATTTTATTATGGCTTCCATGCTAAAACTGGAGCTTCAGATCCTGCCCTGGAGGTGCCAGTGTGCTGAAAAGCTAGTGCCAGCTTCTGTATCTCTTGGGATTCAAATATTGGTACCCTTTGGCACATTTTGCTCACAAAAAGAAGGCAGGCTCAAAATAGCCAGTTGTATCCTGACAGATTTGTGATGCCTAAACAGATCTAAAAGTAGGTTTTTACTGAGCCTTAATCTTAAAGTCCACTACAAAATCTTACTCTGCCAGGAAAGATTTGGGGTGTTTAAATCTGGAAATTAGAGCTTGATACATTATCACTAATGACCTATGAACTTACCACCAGGGGCCCTCGATCATTTCATCCCAAAGGAAACCATATAGTAAATTGTAGTGAAGGAAAGAAAAAACCTAAAATTTCCGCAAAGTTCTAGTTTTGTATTCTTTCTGGATCCAATATATGCTTATCACATTAATTCAATAACAATATTTCTATTGAAGAGCAAAGACACCTCCTCCTAGTTATTAGACACCATTGCTATCCCCCATGCAAACTGCAGATGACTGTGTCTTCAGAGATTAGTCTCCCAGTTGTGCCCCTGAATGAAGAGGGGCAGGGAAAAAATAGTCCTCAGAAGCAGAGAGTGAGAAAAGATGTGTTTTATTTCATTGTCACTCAACATTATTCAGAGTGGAAAACAAAAAGGATATTTTTGAAAATCTTTCTGCCTTATTTCTACCATTGAGACATCTTTTCAAAAATCTTTGGAAGCCATTCTTGAAATGCTCAGAGATAGTGAAACCAATCGCAGAAGTCATTCTGAGAGATTTCTATTTTCCAGATGAAATCAACAGCTTAAGCAGGACACTGGCATTAGATTGCAGAATTACATGCCACCTGCCACATCCTTGTCACCCAAAAGGCTGCTACAGAATTGCTGCCCACATGGAGTTTACACAGAGGGTGCCTATGGAAGAAACCAATGCAGGCATCTTTAACAGAACAAAACCCTCAAAACTTTCAGCATTAAGAAATATTCACTGGAGACTCCAGATTAAATTAGTGGTTTCAAATAAATTTATGACCAAAATATAGATATTGTATATTGTCAAAGATAATTCTCATGGCCATGTACCTATCATACAGCATTAACTAATTTTTTTCTCTTCATAGCATCTACCACTCTGTGCTATGCCAGCTTTTTGTATATTTCTTCTCTCCACCTCTAGACGCAAGCCCCATGAGGGCAGAGATGCAGTCACACATACTGCGCCAGACACAGCACGAGAGCGCACGCCTGCCCCGCAATAAATACTCAGCAAATGAACAAATGAATGACAGAACACTCTGGCCAATGTGGCAGTTAAACACAGGGTACAACAGCTCTGGAAGACCAGCAGGTGGATTCACACCTCAAGACTGCCTTACAGGTGAAGGTTACAGCTGGGCACTACTTACAATCAAGGATGCAGAGAACGTGAGGTCTAGGAGAGAAAAGTTTTTAAAGTGAGTTTCAGGCCCACTATCCCACAATCTTTGGCAGTATTTTGCAGCTACATCAGTCCCAGAGAGGGGGCTTCAAGGTCCTGCTGCATCTAAAATAGATCTCCACACTATAGGCTGCTGGAGAGGACAGAGGCTGACACTGGTCAATAAATGGATGAAGATGTCTTCCAAAATATTGTTTCATGGTGCCCTTTGTTAAAGTACTGAAATCACAATGAGCTCTTCAAAACTATGATGTAAATGTTCCTAGAAGTGATACTGAGCATATACGTGTGTTTTTCATAGGACTAAAAAAGAATCATCTACGAGGAAATGAGGATATACAGGGGAAATCTCTTGGAAAAGAACATTCCTCAACCTCTAAGTTTTGTGTTATGAAAACACAGGAATAGACCTGTAGTCTTCAGGAAACTTTGTATCAATGAGATTCAGTGTTTAGCTTTTGAACCTGAATAGCACACCTTTTTGAAACCAGAGTCCAATCAAACCTAGAGAGCAAATAACCTATGTGAGCTACAAATTGGATTCTGATCCATGGTACATGTTAGAGTTTTCTGAATAGTAATGTTCTCTACCAAGGGTATGATTTACAACCCTCCCTAAATCTGGTCTCCAGAGCTGACTTAGGCTAATTTCTAGATCCTACTGCATCTACTTAGATCTTGTTCCTCATATATTTTGAATGCTAAATGCAAAACATGTACACTATTGTGGCTATATTTTAGGTGGGGAATGCAATTCTTTCCCATAGTGGCAACACAGCATCCTTTCAGTTATAAATATCTTCACTTCAATGTGAAAAGATGATGAAATTCTTTTTGAAGACTCTCAAAGGGCTTGCAGATTTTTAAAAATATTACCGCCACTTTGTTTGAAAGAAATACAGTTAGGTCGTAAAACCATCATTTGTGATTGGATTTATGAACATGACACACATTTGCATGCTGTGCATGAAAACCTGCACCAAACAGTGATTTCCAACCAGGAAACTGTTCCTAGTCAACATTTTCTCATCTGTATTATCATCAACAAATTTCAAGTTCCTTCAACCTGTTGAAAACAAATGTAACTCAGAGGAATCTGCCTTTGCATGAACAGTCTATCGAGTCTCAAATTTCTCAGACTTTCATTGCAATTTTCCAAATTGTAGAGGAATTTCTTTCTGTACATGTCCCAAAGTACTTTTCCTTTTAAAAGTTAAGTTGAGGGAAATCACCTTGCTTTTTAGTTATTCTATTTGTAACATGCTAAGTACTTAAGGACTGTCTGTAACTTGCTTAGAACATTGTCCTACCATTGAGTGCAGTACTTAGAAGTATGTTAATTTAGAAAAAGAGTAGCCCACTGTGGCAGATTAGCTAATGGTCAGCTTGAGAGGGAATGCCCAGCTGAGCAAAGTCAGCGTGGCTCTGGATGTGGAAGACCCACCTGAGGACTGTTGTTGGAAGGGCATAAATGGAGGACAGAGGATTGCATGTGCTGATTTCCCGGGAGCTTTGTTGTGACTGGTTTTCCGTTATGAACTTGTTCTCATCAGAGGAGGAGCTCGGGTCCTCACTATTGCTAGGGCTGGCTGCTGTTCTCTTTGGGGGAGCTCTGGTCTTCCTGAGTGTGGCTTTCTGGCTGCAGTGTAGACCCTCGGCCTGCGTCCTCACTGGCACAGACTCTAGCCTCTAACACCAGCCCTTGGTTTTCCTGAGCAGACCATTCAGTCTTCCGTCCTGGTTTCTACAGTGGCCCGATAGGAACTTGTATGAGACATTGCCCTGGGCTCTGGGCCTTTGACTGGATTCCTCAGATTTCTATCACACAAAAAGATCTCTTGCACTCTTCTGCTTTGACGTTTTGAGTGAATATTATAAGAAAACTCTATACGTGTGTGTCCTGTTTTAAATCTATTCCTTTGCAAACCCTGACTACAACACCTAGCTAATCTAATTCATTTGTTCAAAAATCCTCCTTAAGCACAAGGAACAGTGTTAGTACTACATATATTTTTAAAAAGTAAGTCACCTTAAAAAGGCTTATGTTTAATGTTCCTATATTACAAAGTAGAGAGAAATAAGGGAAAAGTAGAGGTACATATGAAATTTTATGCTTAAAAATATAAATGGACAATTAGCTAAGGGATCTGTCACAGTCTCTGCAGAAGTTGTCATTTGTGTGGTTTGAACAATTGGTAGGATTTTAATAGTGGAAAGAGAGCAGAGTCTGAAAGGAAAGCAGAGTCTCTGACTCTGATTCTAAAGCTCTCAAATTGAGCAGTGGGCTTAGATCAAAATTTCATGAAAGCAAATGCTTCAGATTGATATTGGAGATGTGAAATGAAGCCCAAGGTTTAATGTACACTTTTCAATAACTACAGGAAAGCAACCCTGAGGGAATTTGGTGACTGACTAAATTATTTGCAGTGCAATAGTCTCCAGAAATGAGATCTATACTTCAAGTATTCACTGTTTTCATACAGAGGCAGCAGAAATTTAGATTCTGCATTTTGACCACTTTTACTGTACTCCCTAAGAGTAACAAGAATTTCTTCATAAAATAACATGCAAAATAGAATACATTTGGCAGCATTGCTCCCAGCACATGCAAAGCAGCATTATCACACCAACAACTGCTTTGGCCCGAGTATTTTATTCTGTCAATAAGAAAATCCTTGATGTGTTATTGAATATGTAGTTATCTTGACAGCCATCTTCATGTAATATTCAAGATGGCTTTTACACAGCCTCAGTTATAATATCACTCTGAGATCTAATGCTTGCTCTTTATTTAAAGGATGAGGAACTTGATTTGATGCTTTCTCTGCTGTGAGCCAATTCAGACTCAGAATTCTCCTGGGAAGATTTCACCATCTTTAACTGGCTGTAAACTTGACTTGAAATGCTCCTAGCCAAAACCCCATTGTTATCAATTTCTGCTCTACATCCCTAGTTTTACCCTAATTTAACTCAAAAGCTATTTTCATCAGCTTTCTACCATATATTTGCTTGGCTTTTGAAATACTACAGTCACTGAATTGTCATCATCCAAAACAAGAAAGAACTCTTAAAAGCAGGTATCCCAAAAGAAAAAAAAAATATTCTATGATGTTAGATGTCTCAAAGCTCTTTTACTATTGCCAGTGAATGCATGATTATTGAGATGTAATTCACTAGTTGAAATTCACGTTTTAGAAGGAAGGAAGAAAGAAAGGAAACTGAAGAAACACAGGCCACCAAAATTTGGTCAGAAATTCCAACTTCCTTGGCTTTATGATACTGGATATACAAAAGCTCTATCTAAATTCAAGAATCAACTAGTGTACTTACAAAACATTTCCGAGTCTGAGTTTTAGAGATAGTACTAAAAATAAGATGAGGGTTTTATTACTGCTGAGAAAACTGAACCAAATAAACTAAAGGTATTCACATCTATCAGTCATGGTCCTAGGAGGGAATAAAGGTTTACTGATTAATGGGAGGAACTTTCAATATGTTATAGACAGAATGGAGGGAAGCCACAAAGAGTGTAACACCTGGGGCTGGTGGGATTGAATGGCTTATATCATTCTCAGGGTTGAAGGAGCTAGAGCAGTTAAATGAACCAGGAGACAATGGACGCTATGAGGAGAGAACCACTGGGCAGCACTTGTGGCCCTAAGTTGGATCTGGAGCCATCCTTGGCAATCAGTATTATGGAATCCAGTCTCCACTGTCAATCTTCCTCTGATATCTACCTGGTACACCCATTGGTGAAAACAAGTGAGCAAGAAAACTGATGATCAAAGAAGCCCTCTTTGTCCAAAGAAGTCTCCCTCAAAGTACAGTATAACTCAGTAAATCAGATGAAGTGTAAGCCTAGACATACTGACAGTACAAGCCCAGCAAAAACATCATTAATACAGATTAGGCAAAGTATTGCATACAGGAAATTTATGAAGAAAGAACACTAACAGGGTAAAAATCTCAAACTCTCTTCACCAAGACTTATGATACAGAAAATTTCAAATATTTATCTGTGATGGGAACATTCAAAATCCTATCAGCTATTTTGAAATGTACAGTTAATTGTTGTCATCCCTAGGTAGGCTACTGTGCAACAAAACATTAGAAGTATCCCTCCTGGCCAGCTGGACCTCCATATACCATGAATTGTCCTCTCTTCATCCCTCCCCCAATCCCTGCTCAAGGACTGGTAACCACTCCTCTACTCTTTACAGTACTTCTATGAGGTCAATCAGTGTGACAGTTTTAAATAAATTTATATATAAATATTTTGGAATCTTCTCAGTTTTAAGTTCTATTACAAATATCTAGAAGTTCAACATCAGGTTATTTGAGCTTGCTCTGTTTTCCTGATACAGGCATTCACTACTGTAAATTTCCCTCATAGGACAGTTTTCATTGCATCCCATAAGTTTCAGTATGTTGTATCAGCATTGTCATTTGACTGTAGAAACTGTCTAATTTCTTTTTTAATTTCATCTGTGACCCATTGGTTGCTCAGGAGGGTGTTCTTTAATTTCTATGCATTTATATAGTTTGCCATTGCTAATTTCATTGCACTATGGTCTGGTAATCCATGGTATAATTTCAATTCTTTTGCATTTACTTAAACATATTCGGTGAGTTAGTATGTGCTTTATTTTGGAGAACATCTCATCCGCAGCTGAGAAGGATGTGTACTCTTATGTTGTGGGATAGAACACTGTAGGTATCTGCTAAGCCCATTTGCTCATAGGTTTGGTTCAGTTCTGATGTTTCTTTGTTCATTTTTTGTCTACCTGACCTGTCTATTTGTGACAGTGAGGCATTGAGGTCCCCTATAACAAGTGTGTTAATTAAAAAAAACCCAATGACATAGGAAATATTACAATGAATCAACAACTGGAATCTCATCTTTCAAAAAGCATTTCCACAGCAAAATAATCACCAACAGAATGAAGAGACAACCCACAGTTGGGAAAAATTTTTTGCCACCTGTTCCTCAGACAAAAGACTAATATCTCCTATCCAAGAACCAACCAGGCCTGACCCTGCTTAACTTCCGAGATCAGATGAGATCTGGTGCGTTCAGGGTGGTACAGCCATAGACAGAAGACTAATATCTCAAAATCTCTACTAATATCTCCACAAATTTAAAAACCTAATCCGAAAATAGGCATCTGAAATGAATAGGCACTTCTCAGATGAAGTACAAACAGCAAATAAACACATGTGAAAATGTTTGACATCTCTGCTCATTTGAGAGATGGAAATTAAAACACTGATTCCCTCTCACTGCAGAAAGAATGGCTGTCATCAAGAATCAACCAGACCAGAGAAAACAAGATGGCCAATCAGTGAGCAACAAAATACAAAGCCTCCCAGGAGAAACAACTCATACGCCAGAATAAAGCACCCTGGAGAGACCCAGACAGGGGGAGATGGATCCTCTTGACACAGGAAGAACTTAAAACATAAAAAAGCTCATCAAATACTTCGGGACCACAACTGAGACAGCTGAAGATTGTGGGACACAGCGTTTTCATGGTGACCCAGCATGTGTGCACCAGCTTGGATCCACGCTTGTCAGCAGAACTGCCCAGACTCGTTCCCACTGCCACTCCCAGGAAGAACTTCAGCGCTGAGGTCGGGGGTTGGTGAGCCCAATGGAGAGTGGAGCCAGGGAAGGGACTTTCATTAATCCATGGTCAGTGCTGGGAATGAGACCCACCCCCACGGGAAGGGCACAACCAAATGGGCGACATGTTGGAATCTGGCAGGAGGAGCCTGAACTGGGAGTGACAGTGACTTCAGTTGGTTGTTCCCTCCCCAGAGCAGATTCGTGGGATTTGCTTGGACTGGGCCACACCCCTGGCTGGGACCCAATGAGCCTTCCCAAACTGATTCACTGCACCTAGCATGCACTAACTGGGTGAAAGGCCCCTGAAGTTTGGTTGGCCCAGTGGGGAGGGGCAGGCATATGCAGCCTGCTTACACCTCAGTGACAAGAGCAGGCAAGAGAGGGCAGAGGTCCTTTGCCAGTGTGCTTCAGAGGAACTGTGGCCAACAGGGAAGGGGGCTGGAACCCACACTGTAACCTGTGTGGAGGAAGCCAGGGTCATGACAGGACAGAGAGGCAGGGGGAGGCCCCCAGCGCAGAACCCTGAGAACACTGAACCAGGAGAAGGAAAAACAAGGGTAACTGAGGGCGGCAAACACACAACATCAGACGTGGCTTCAATGGACATTAAGAGATATCTTCAGGACCTTGTAGACAAGCTCAAAACTGAAATATTAAATCAGGTAAAGCAGGATATGAGTAGAATAATAAAAGAAATGCTCTCAGGAAACATCTCTCAGGATGATACAGACGGAAGGAGGGAGGAACACAAAAAAATGGGAGAAACATTTGATAAAGAATATAAAGAAAATATAGAATACATGAAGCAGATTCAAAGAGACTATCAGGAAATTTAAAACTCCATTGAAAGCTGGCAAAACTCCTCAAAAGAAACTAAGGATAGACTATCAAAACTTGAAGACAAGTTGGCAGTGTGTGATGATGAAAGGAAAGATCTCTTAAAAATAACAAGGAAACAGGTAGTAACAATACAAAGGCCAGAAGATGACAAGAGAATCTACAATTTAAGAATAAGAAATGTGAACAAAGAAGCAGGAATACATACAGGTGAATTACAAAGGCTATTCACGGAAATAATTAAGGAAAACTTTCCAAGCATGGGAAAAGAAAATGACATTCAGTTGTGTGAGGCATATAGAACTCCAGCCACCTACAACCAAAACAGATCTACACCCAGACATATAATAATCAAGATGCCAGAAATTCAATATAAAAACAGAATATTAAAAGCCATCAGAGAAAAGAAACAGATTATCTATAAAGGTAAGCCCATCAGAATCACGGCTGACTTCTCGACACAGACCATTAGATCAAGAGGAGCTTGGAGTGAAGCATTCAAAGCCCTGAAAGAGAATAACCTCCAGCCCAGATTGATGTATGCTGCAAAACTGTCACTAGAAGTTGATGGTGAAACAAGACGGTTCCAAACAAAGAGGAACTGGGCAAGTTTGTGACCACCAATCCAACCCTACAGAGAATACTGAAGGACATTCTAGAGAAAGTGAAAAAAAATACCAGGATTTTAGGAACAGTGGCAGAAAGGCCTCAATGAGTGGGGCAGGCAGTAGAATGAAGGAGAAAAGTAGACAAAGAAAGGCAGGAAAATAGCATGGCAGAAATGAGACAGAGAAGGATAACTAGAAACTCTAACATAGATGGCCTTGATATGCTATATTGTTAATAGTGCACCAGGATTTAAAACCCACATTACTCACACTACT
>PVLA01011443.1:33449-53224 GCA_004027455.1 Hydrochoerus hydrochaeris | reverse complement strand
AAGAAGAAGAAGAAGAAGAAGAAGAAGAAGAAGAAGAAGAAGAAGAAAGAAAGAGAAAGAGGTAAAACTAATTCTTATTTAAAACTAATTCTTATGATGCAATATATTTAACTCAATAAATTCAATCAGCATATAACCAATATGAAATAAACTAAATATGACCAAAACATTTCACATTCATTTTATAGTAAGGTTTGTAACTTGATGTTTTTATATTTCTAGTACATTTGAATTCAGACTAGCACCATACACGTTCTAATTTACTATGTGTGGCCAGTGGCTGTCTTATGAAAGACACAGATTTAGAAGAAACACAAATCTAAAAGTTTGGAAGACCATTGAAGTATTCACTTCCTGCTTATAGAATATGTGATTATTACCTTACAATCCATGAAGATGTTCCTTTCGTCAAATGCTCCCCAAGTCCCTAGTATCCTACATGGTTTAGTACCACTTTCTTCATTTCTCTAAGCCTCTGGCTAACAATGCTGTCTTTTTGCTTTAGTCTTAGGATATCTCCTCCCATCAATCCATCCTGATTTGGAGGTTTTCCTCCTCAATCCTGGGCATCACTTCCTTCTATACATAATATATTTCCTTCTGTACCATACACATTTTATCTTGCCATTCTCCATCTGAAATTTATCTTGCCTCCCTGGTTTTTTGACTAGTCAATTCTTTTCAGGTCTTAAATATCTCTTTCTCAGGAACACCATCTCTGAATCTTAAACACGGAGCGCTGTTTTCACAGCATTACTACGGAGGTTCTTCTCTTGCCAGTGAATGCGCATACACATCAGGTGAGACGGTCATACGCAAAGTACAGAGTTGGTGCCCCTTGGGTATGGTTGAGTGTATGCATGATTGTTTAAATGAATGAGAAAACAAAAAATCAGAAAAAAAAACAAGTATTACTTTGTAACTTACGAAGTCAAAGAGGATGGTGTCCCAAATTTCAAATCTGTTCCTTGAGAAATTAGTATACAGATGGCTTTCCTATAAAGACAGCCCTTATTTCCTTGTTACTTGAGCCCTGGCTGTGAATCAAGTAAAGTATATAAAAATACAAATTTGTAGTCATAAACCAATAGAAAAGTTACTGTTTCAGGATATCATATACTTAAGGCTATAAATTTTAGTTTTATAATGAAATGACTTGCTACACATGAGTGAGGTCTTACAGAATTTGAGAACTCTATTTGAGAAATCTGTTGTATTTGTCTTTTTATCTCTATCACTAGTCTGGTGAAAATCTCAATTTATTCAATGAATGATTTCTCCTAGATGATCTCATAAAGTAGGATTCAGTAAACATTTGAAAATACATCTATTACTAATGCTGCCCCGGGAGTCAAACTGTGATGGAAGAAAAGCTAGAGCAAGCACACATATTTTTTATTAGTTAAGAATTTGGTCACCTTATTTGTGTAGACCACAAGGTTGGTGTGTCCCACAGAAAACTACCTGATAAACTAGGTGACTGGCAAGATGTACCGTAATTTATTATACTCAGTCAGCATCCCCACAGCTGTTCATCTCTAGGGGGACCACTTGATATTAGCTGAACATGGCAAGAGAAAAGAAAGAAAGAGTTGAAGGAGGCCAGGAAAGAGGGTACAAAACAAAAGAATAGAGAAAGAAAAAGAAGAAAAGATAAGGAAAAGGGAGGGGAGGTGAAAACAGGAAAAAAAGAAAAGTAAAGCGAATATATTTTAAAAGAGGTACAACTTCAGAACGTGTTTCTGTTAGAAAGGGGACATATTTAAAACAAATCATACACACACATTAGTTGTTTTTATTTTTAGTTTTATTTCTAATTTTGAGTCTTAACTCCTGAGGATTAAATTAATTGTGAGATCAGTGTAAGACATCTGTTTTACTTTCTTTTGTTTCGGTTCCTTGCTACCATTATCTCTTATTTCTAAGTATAATCATTTTGGTATCTGATCATTATTGATATAAATGTGAGACATTAATATCATCCTTCTCTGATTTCTAAATGTTCTCAATTATAATTAAGGCTTAATTAAAATTTTCCCTAGACTTAGAAGTTAGATTCTATCTAAACTACTTGAAAATCAGAATCTCTATAGGACATATATTCTATTTACTTTATGAATTTGACAGACTAATGCTTTAATGTGACTAATGCTTTAACGTGACTAAATGGGAACATTACTTTTCTAAGATTCCTTTCTTATAGGCTTCTGAGTGAGAGCTGACCAGAATAAAAGGAAGCATGAGATACGGGGGAAAACACAGAAGCAGGAGTCACTCCTTTCTGAAGGTCAGAGTGATCAAACACGCTGAGTGATGCTACAATTCACTGGTGGGTTTCAGTTTCCTCACTTGGTCTCCACTTCATGTCTCATCACCGTTTCTTGCTGTTGACTCCTTAACCATCTGTAGGCTTGGGATTATCAGAAGATGTAGAGGTGACAGCTCTGATCCTTAAACACCCCCAATTCCAAACCTTAATCTCCAGATCCTCCCACAGTTGCGTAACACCCAGCTCCCTGGAAGCTTTCTTTCATAACCTTCTCATGGTTCTAACTTCATGATTGATTTCTGACTAATACAGCCCAATAGGTGACTTCATTTCCATGAAAATTTAACTTCATCTTTGCCCTTTATGAGAAACAGTAGGAGAAAAATTTACACATTACCCTAAGAAATGTTCTAGATTTTTTACTAACTAACTTTGAAGAAGACCCAATACATTAATATATATCAACTACTTAAAATTAGTCTTTAATTATTAAAATAAATTGCAATTATCTTACCTCATATCCAAATGTGTTCACTAAAAGGAACATGTTTATGCAATTAAAATAACTATCTAAAGAGAACAAGTTATATAAAACTAATTTTGAAATAATTTTAAAAATTAATTCCGTACAGTGAATTGTATGAATGCTTGACAAAAGAAAGAGTTATTTGAGAAAATATTTATGAATGGAGAGTGTATCTCACACAGGTGTAAGACTGGTATTTATCTCAGTATAAAATCTAACCTAACTTAGAGTCACAATATGTGATTTAAAAGAATAAGATGGAAGGTGAAAATCTACTAAAATATAAAGGACACTATGTAAATTGCTGGTACAAAATTCTGCACTTTCATTTATATTGTTTTGGTAAATATAGGAGGGTAAATCATAATAACAATATTTGTCATAGAAATAAAATAAGTCTAATGAAATGCCAAGGAACTGGTACAATTCTATAAAAGTGACCATAAGGGTTATGAGGATCCCTCTTTCCTTTCTCCTCTTTTTGTTTTGGCTCACACTCCTAGGGGTTTCTTGCAGATAAGAGCTAATTTGATAAAATAATCTATAAAACCTTGTCAGTGGGGTTTGCTTGGTTCCCAGGCAACAGATGCTTATTTTAAATATGGTCTCTCAGAAGCCATGATTCATCATTGCTGTCTAAATCTGAAGTGACATTTAGAAATGGAGACTTTTAGGGAGTGAGAGCTTTCTGTGGGTTAATCAACGCAATGCACCATCTAGTAATTAAACACTCATGCTGTGCTCTTACACTCATGCCCTCACCAGGAAACAAAAGCCTGGCCCTTTGCTCACAACAGATAATCACAGATCAGTCCCACACAGTCTCCTGTCTTGAAGTTTCCTATACCAAGTAATTATATCCGTTTTTACTCTAATTCAGAATAGAGTAATAAGAAGTAATATAAAACAGACATAAACTAAATCTTACAAAAGGTGATTGAGAAGTGAATGATAGAAGCATTGTTTGCAGTTAGAAGAAGAAGGCCCTACCAGAAATACAAGTTTAGGCCATATTATAGGTCTTGGGGTATTCCCAGGTACTGCTGAATGGTTCATATCCCAAAGCCTTCTACTGTGATGGTTTTTTCCACATCTCAATGATCGAATAATGGTATGTTATTTTCCCTCGTCTAAAGTTCACATATTTGCTTCTATGCCAAGAATAGCCACACACACACACAAAATAGCACATACCATTCTTTATTTTTTACTTAATTAACTTTGTGCTGATTTTTCTCTCTCTTTTTTTTGTTTTTTTGTTTTTTGTTAAAGCATTGGGCCTGATATGACAGGGAAATTTTCCTAATGACAACCAAATACATCTCAAACTCATAATATGAAGGATGTATACCATCTGACACAATCTTGAACATCAACAGTGGTACACTGCTGTGAAAATGAGATAGAAGTGAAGACAGTGAATTCAATAGTGCAGACTCGACTTTGTGCTTAGGTATAAAATGTAGAATTTTTGTTTTCTCACAGTAATCAGAACTCAGCTATTGGGATTCAATTCTGTAAAAGCTGATGCTAAGAAATTAATGGAGAAAGCATTATTAGATAAGGCAATAAATGAAGGCCCTCCGAGTTTCATGTTTAGGAATCAAGAAAAATGTTTCCTTTATATAAAACTTAACCTAACTCAGTAAGGAGCTTACCATAATTGTATGTAATACCACATTATCCTACATTTAGTTACATTTACTTTTATTATATCGAATACAGTTCTTTACTGTTCAATGTGCTTTTCTGTGAATTTCTTAAAGATTTATCTTCTTCAAAACTAAATTCCTAGAATCCTAAAATTTGTGCAAACTAGAAAAGCCTAGATGTTTATAAATGATAGAAAAAATAGTAGAAATTATACTGAACCTTTCTTAATAATTCTCATATGAATTAATTAGAGTCTGCAATGGAAAAAAAAAAGAATTGCAGAGGTTCTGGAGACTGGCTCACAATAACTAGGTGACTTGAAATACAACAAAGACAAAGACTGCTCTAAAATGTCAGTCTGCGGAAAGAGGTGAAAGCGCAGAAGGACCAGCTGAGTGGGACCCAAGGGGCCATTGGCTCCAGGAGAGAGCAGAGGCTTTGGGCCATTCACCAACCATGAGGAAGAAACAGAAAAATAAGAGCAAGTACAGTGCCACGTATGCACTGATTTTTGTGCCATGAATTCATAAAAAGAAGGAACTGGTGCTGAAAAACAACAGGAATCTCAAAAGACAAAGGGGGAATAGAGTGAGGAGGAAACTGCAGACTTGGCTGAAGTTAATATTCTGAAAGAACTGGAAGCATTATCTTTGGAACCAAGGCATCAAAGCAGACAGAGAAGTTGTTTCAGTGATACCAACAGAAAACAATGATGAAAAATTCACTTCAAAACAATTTTTCTTTAAAAAAAAAGGACAGAAGGTCAAAACCCAAAGTTTTGATGATAATCATAGTGAAGAATCAGAAGATTAATATTCAAAATCAAAAAAGATTGCAAAACCAAGGGGAAATACATTTTGGAAATGATAATGAGAAATGAGCATGATTTTAAGAAGCTTTCTAAAAAAGCTAAAGGCAAAGCTAAGAAGTCAAATTAAAAATGAGAGGTGCAGAGGATGTGACAAAGACAGCAAATGAATCAAAGAGCTTTCCAGAGTTAATTCTTCAGGTGAAAGTGGTGAGAAGGCAGAAGTTTTACAATCTAGAAAAGAATAAGAGAGGAATAAAACTAAAAAGTCAGGTCCTAATGTCGATGGTGAGAAGGAACACTATGAAGATGATGACTCTTCCCTCAAAATTAAGACGGTGGCCCAAAAGGAGACACAAAAGGAAGAGTGCAAGAGAAAACAGCAAGATGAACAAAAGCAAAACGATGGAAGCTGAAGGAAAAAGAAGAGTTAGAAACAAGCAAAAAAAAAAAAAAAATCAGGGTAAGCAAAAAGAATCACAAGAGAAATCTAAAAAGGAAGTTGTCGAATCCAAAGTGACTCCTGATAGTGGAGCTGCCCCTGCGTCTGCAGAGAAGAGAGGCCCCTAGGACTGCAGAAGGTGACAAGGAAGGAGATTAAAGAAAGGTAAGGAGGAAAGAAGGGTGTAGCTCAGTGACACAGCACCTGCCTGGCAAGTGCAAGGTCTTGAGTTGGATTCCTGGCTGGCAGAGAGAGAGAGAGAGAGAGAGAGAGAGAGAGAGAGAGAGAACAGAAAAGAGAGAAAAAGAGAAAGAGAAAACAAAAGGACCTAGTAAAATCACTGTTAAAGCTATTCAAGTAACTCTGGCTAAGTTGAAGAAGAAGAAGAAAGAAGAGAGAAGATGAAAGACACATAAAAGAAGAGTTAGAATCCAAGCCACAACAAGAGGGCTGATTGGAACAAGGAAAAAGCAAAAAGGAAAGGGAAAATTGCTAGAAAAATTAAGGGAAGAATTTAATTTAATCCCAGAGAGAAGCAAGAGCCAAAGCTAAAGCTACCCTTAAACTTCTACAAGCTCAGGGTACTGAAACCACCAAAAACTCTGCCAAAGAAAAGGCCAATTTATGAAGACAGAAAGAAGAAAAAAAAATCACCACAGCAGCTAGAAAATAAAAGAGTCCGAGACAGTGGAATTCTGTGCTGCTGCTGTCCCACTGTTTGTGGAACAAGGTGAATCACAAAAAGAAGAAACACCTCCTCTGGGTGAGTCAAAAGAAGAAGAGGCAAGAGGAGAAGGAGAAAAAGGAGTAGAAGCAGAAAAGGAAGATGGAGAGGAAGGAGGAGGGAGAGAAGAAGAAGAGGGAGAGGAAGAACAGGGAGGAGAAGATGAAGTGAAGGAGTGCTGATTACGGATACTCTTTCAGTAATCTGAGAAACAGAGGAAGCTCTCTTTTTAATATTGCCATTTTAGTTGCCGATATTATTCATTGTTTGGAGCCCCAGACTGAATCTATCAACCTTCTCACATCTTAAACAAAATGTCCTCTCATTGTTTTTATTTTTATTTTTAGTTTTATTTATTTATTTATTTGGTACCAGGGATTGAACTCAAGACCTCGTGCTTGCCAGGCAGGCGCTTATGCCTCTGAGCTAAATCCCCAGTCCTACCCTTATTATGGCATTTAATAAAGTTGATAGGTTACATGATTGGAAAAAGAGCTCTGATTCATGAGACTGCTGCTTTAAAGAAGCAGAAAAAATAATACAAAAGACAAATTTGAGGAGTGAACAAAGGCCCTTATTATAGAAATCACACATTGGGATTTGAATACAGTTTGGTTTTATGAGAACAAAGGTCCCAGCACTTTTCTGTTCTTGATACTTACTTCCAAACACACTGGTGATGGCATCAGAAGCTACATCTACATTCTTATTGAGTTAACTCAGATCATGTTGAGTGAGAGACTTGCACGTTTTGAAGAGTTGAAAGATCAGGCGATGGAGGTTAAAGCTGTTCCAAGAAAGGGTACCACATTGGTCACTGGGCATTGAAGAAAAGTGACGTGATGATTGTTCTTGGAGTAGAAGGGCCCACTGTCACTCGGATCCGAGGCCTCTTGCTGCCTCTTCCTGTGCAGAAGTTGTGAGTGAAGAACCAGTATAAAAAGCACAAAGAAGAAGAAACAGCTCAGGAAGTAAATATTCTTGGGAAAGACCTGGAGAAAACATTGTCTGGTGTATCCCTTCGGGTGGCTTACGGAGAAGATGAAATTCCTGTTCATTAAAACAAGTTGATCCATGAGTTGATGCAGGCACTAAGTGTTATTAAAGTGGAGGAAAAACCCAGGCATGGTGGCTCACGCCTGTAATCCCAGCACTCGGGAGGCTGAAGCAGGAGAATCGTTGCGAGTTCAAGACCAGCCTGGGCTACAAAGTGAGCTCAAGGCCAGCCTGCATAGCATAGAGAGACCCTGTCTCAAAAAGACAAAAAAAAAAAAAAAGTGGAGGAAAAAGAAATCTACGTCCAGGGTTCTACACTGTGCTCCTCGGAAGGTCTCCTGGAAAATCTGAAAACTTCAAAAGTGTCTTGTGCAGGAGTCAACATTGTCCCCCACTGTGAAAAACACAAACAAAACAAAACAAGACATCGTGAAGGAGTCCACGATGCTGTAAGGCAATGTTCACTATGTAGCAAGTGTGGCCTTTGATGTGAGAGGCCAATGTGTTATAGAAGAAGCGGCTGATAGTTTAGGAGTTAGACTTTTTAAAGAATTGTTTATCCTTTATTTGATGCTTTCATGAAATCTATATAAACATAGCTATAAGAAACAGAGACAAGAAGAACTTAAGTACCTATCACCAGTATTTCCTTGCAAGACAAAAACCCTTCATCAAAACATTTTCAACTCTCATGATCTGGTCATGATAGGGGTGGAAGCAGTGCCCTCGGCGAGAGCTTTGTTCTTGGTTGACATCAAAATAGTAGCAAGTACTGAAATAAACCACCACCAAGTGGATGTTGAAAAAAAAAAGTGGGGGGTGGGGTGGGAGAAATTTGTGACAAAATAGAACCTATTGATGGTGAATCTCCCAAGATGTTTGCGAGCTACTTTGAAGCTACAGGTGTTCTAGTAAGTACCATTGGCCAGCAGGCCATCGATGCATGCAAAAACTGGTTCCAAGATTAAATACAGAAGAGTGACTGACAGCTTACTGTGGAGCAGAAGAAAGTGTTTAAAATCATCTAAATTTTCCACATGGAGCAGGAATTGAAATAGTACAATATTATGTAGTAGCATCACCTCCGAGGCGAGACAAAAATGGAAGAGAGGTTTCTGGACACTGCTGGATTTAGATGTAGAAAACGTTTCCCATGAGAAACCAAGAAACTTACACTGATCTGACGGTGGTCAGTTACTGGTCTCCACCATTCCGGGGTGCCTGTTCCCTTCCCTTCCTGGCCCCACCCTTCTACCCCACTTGGCTGCTGTTTTAAAGTTTGCCATTCCCCAAATCTGGATTTTGATGATAGATCTAAAGTTCTTTAGATGTTATACCGATTACATCAGTCCTGCAGTATTTGATTTCTTTTTTCATTTTCAAAAATAGAAAACAATAAAAATGTCAGTCTGGTTGAAAAACACAATGGAATAATATTTCAAGAGTAAATCGACCTGCTGGAAAATGGTGTTCTTTGAGCCACTAAAAATCATGTCATGTTATTCCTTCAAGATAAAACCCTAAAAGAGTTTAAAACATTTGTGAGCTTCAGTTGTGCACAAGGTGTGGTCACTGATTGAATGAGTATACAGTGGCCTGAAATGAAGCTGTACTGTAGTAGAAGAAGAAATACACTGTGCTACAGTTTTGCCTTTGTCACTTGTCACCATGTGTCTCTAGACCAGGCATTCTGTCTCAGCCAGTTCCAATTCCTGCAATGCAGCACCAGCTGTGACAATCACTTCCGAGCTGTTTTCGCATAGTCCAATGAAGTAATGGATTTTAAAGGTGGTTTTGGGATTGCTTCTACTCTTGTATCCATATTATATAGAACAATATAATTAATACTTTTACAACATATAAACCACATTAAGTTACTGTTCTGTGGAGAATTTCAATAATTTCTTATCCCAGGTTAAAATCTAAACATCTTACTAAGGCTATGGGAAGATCTCTTGCACGTAATGTAGACATAATTTCTCTTCCACTGTACTCCCAGCATGTAGTACAATGCCTAACACATAGTATAGGCCGGTAAATATTTCACGAATATGTAATTGCACCATACAATGCATAAGGAAATGAATGCATTGAATTTAACCACCTGCCTAATTGGTTAACAGAGTCAAAGCTTTTTCCAAGGCCTTTGATTTTGACTGTTCCAAAAGTGTTTATGAAATTTTTTTTTTACTCCAATAGAACCTACGAAAAAATAATTGCATTTTAGATGCTTGCCTAAAGTTAAATTGTGGTCTCTGGCTAGCGGTCAAGCTATAACCCAGATTTTGATCCAAGTGTGCTGACAATCACCACATTTTATATGTTTACCAACTAATCTAGGCAGCCTTTTTAATAAGTTTTCACTTTATATTATGAGGGTGTGCATGTACCCATTTCTTATTCACATATTTTCAATGTTTCCATTTTATATATATTACGACAAAATATGATACCATCCCACCATTTTATGCATTGTAAAGAGCAGGTTTGAAGGGAGATTGGATTCATCACGTAAAGGTTAAATGATTCTGATTTTAAGCAATGGATATTGCTCTTTTAAGATGTGTTTGAAGAATTCTTGTCACTGTGGAAAACATTTTTCAAGGGCCTCTTGAAATCCATTCAAATGTAAAGAGAAGGGTAAAGAAGGTATGGCAAACCTTACCTTCTTATCCCAGGTTAAAATCTAAACATCTTACTAAGAGAAGGGTAAAGAAGGTATGGCAGAGATAGATAACTATTCTGCATATTAAGCTGTTTTGAAATGCACTGATTTTGGGATAGGAATAAGGGCTATCTCTGAGAAGTATTGTAATCAGGTATTTGTGCAGAATTGTAGAGTGACTTTCTGTTAGCCTTCGATATGCAGAAAACAAATCATGAAAAGGGGAAGAAATTTTGGCAACAATAAATCCTGAGTAGTTTAGATTATTTCAGTGAAATACTTTCCATACTATTACATTTATGTTTGATGTTATAGATTAATTCTGTTATACAAAGAGCAGGGGTACACCAAAACTTTTATTGTTTGCTAAACCTGAGCTTTTCAGAAACAGTTAAGTGGGTTTTGGTAAATTACTTATCATTCTATACAATTACTACTTCTTTTATAAATGAACTAATTAGATTTAGGTAAACAACTTCAGAGAATCTTACATAGACAGATAAAACAAAAATCTGTGAAATGATTTAAGGACAAATGAATCACTTGGAAAATAATTTAATTTGTAATTTTTACATTTGTTGATTTAAACAGATAAATTAGTTGAACTTAGAAAAACTCTATACATGTACCACATGTATAAATAAGAAAATAAATAGATGATAAAATAGATATCAGACTAGTGTAAAATGCATATGTATTCAAACAACTGAAAAGAAAATCTTCTGGGGATGGATTATCTCAGAAAACAATTTATAGAGGATAATATAAATATGGAAGATTATAAATGTTAGTACAACTTACTGCCTTTCTAGATAAACGAAAATAAAAATGTATTAGGTCACATTTATTTTTATTATATTGCTATTTCTAATATTGCTATTATTTATCAATCATAATTATAGTAATTAATATTTAGCTAACTGTGCTAGGAGTGAACACAAAAAGGCCTCAGCAGAGAGAAGACGAGGTCCTTCCAGAAGAAAGAGGCAGATTGCAGCAGAGCACGCATTGTAATCACCGAGGGATTAATTATGTACCCATTGGAGAAGTTTCCCATTCGCACTCAGCCCAGAAATCTCATTTCCAGGATGACTGACCTTTCTTTGTCCACTCCCTGGTTCTTACTGTTGATAACAAAATTAAATATACTCCTAATCAGTAAGGACTTTTCTAAGATACTTAGCCTTGATGTGTAATTTTCAAATTTGCTGTTTTTATTGATTTTTTCTCTTGGAGCTTAATCTCTTTCCACTGCTATTTTCATTGGATTTTACCCTCAGACAATTCCCCCTTTACTTTTGGAATCCAAGTTCCTTTAAGGTTAGAGGCAGCTCTTTACTTGGCTCCATTTTCTAACCTGGCTCCTGGCGTAAAAGTGATGCTTAGTGAATTTGATAAATGAGTCACCATATGAAAGTTGTGATGTAATATCAACCCCTAATATTGTATACACCTAAATTCCTCTCACAGTATAGATTATTGTGGTGTTTTGTATGCAGAAATGTTTCACTGTTTTTAGAGTAAGATCATTAGTTTCTTCCTGTGTGCACAGTTGTATAATTTTAAAGCTGCATTGTTAGTAAGTCTTTATGAAAACTGGTGTGTTCAGTGATGGGATTTTAATGCTATAATAATAAGAAATCATCAGAGATTTGGAATTGTGCTCATATATTTGAAAAAAAAAGAATTTTTATTCAAATGAGTGTTATGTACCACTTAAATATTTACCTATAAGCAGTCATTTTTCTAGGCACATGAGATAAAAATATGTCTTGGAAAAAAATTATCTTCTAGGAAGGAATATAGCAAATAATAAGAATAATGAACAGGTCAATGGTAATTTGTTAAAATGTGCTCAGGGAAAAAGTAGAGCAGAGAGAATAGGATCTAAAATGCTAGTAAAGGAAGACATATTCCCCCAAATCAGATGCTGCCTTGCCCATAATTGAAAGCAGAAGAAGACAAATATAATACTACCCATCAGGGTCAATGCAATTTCACAACTCTATAGCATATATATATATATATATATATAATCTCTACTCTTACTATTACAAGGTTTTGGGGTTCTGAATTGCTCCTTTTAGAGGTTCTTGCTAGGTTCTTGCTTCCATGAACAAAGAATTGTTCAAGACAAGTAAATAAGTAACAAGATTTGACACTTATTACATATTAAAAGTAGGAAAAGAAATATGCTCTGCAGAGTGAGTACATGCCAATTAAAGGTAGGAATATGTTATAGGCAACAGAGTTAGGAGTATTATAGGCAGACAGACAGGGTTAGGATCTGAAAGGAGCCAGTGCAGAAGACCTCAAAGAAGCCAGTGCCTTGCAATTATGGGGAGCACAAACACCTCCCGCTGTAGGCCAGATCTCAGGTAAATGACAAAACAAACACACAACACCTTAAGGCTAAACCTCAGGGATTCATATTCTAAGTAGGTTTCACCTTGATACCTTGCTCACCTTGAAGAAGTCAGAAGAAGCCATTAATCCAACTTCTGACTGGCAAAGGCCCTGTTTCCCTTTGCTACATGACTCACTTCCCTATTGGATTCCAATTTAATCAATCTTACCTGTGCAGTTATACTCAAAACCTTATTGGTAGACCATAGTTCTGTCCCACCTCATGCCCTCCTGCTTTGCCAGTTCCCATTTGGCCTCACCAAGCGGTTTTGCTCTATAAAGTCCCTAGAAAAGGCAGGGTTCTCGGCAACTCACTTAGGACCCCTTCTGTCTCTCTCAGGCTGAAACTTTCTTTCTCTCAGTGAATATATTACACTCTTAACCTCCGCTGTTCCTAAAATTCATTCTTCGGTTTTAGCATGAATTCATATCGGGACATCTTGTAGGTTGGGAGTTTCTTTCCCTGTATCAAAAAGTACACTACAGAATAAGAGCAGACCACTGAAGAATTTTATGGTTTCTATATCTCACAATCCTCAGGTTAACATAAGATCTAGGCCAACCAATCAAAACCTACTTGAGTTCTTGAAAGAAGAATTAAAGGTAGCACTGTTCCAATTGGTTCCAAGTGCAGGACATGAGCTCAAGTGTCCTACATCTCTGACAGGTCACACCTGTTCACCCCATCAGTACGCCATGCCCTAATCTCCTGCCTCTTTCCCCCTGAGAGACGCTAATCCCCATAATTCTTTATGGGTGCTGAGGTTATGGTGGTCTCTCTCTTTGCGTAGCTATTTCCTGCTGAAAGGGGCTGTAGGCTCCCTCCAACTTATGTGCTCTCTCCAACTACCGTGGAGCATTGTGGCTCACTGGCTGAGCTGAAAGCATGAAAATCTCTCCAAAGATAACAAGAGAGGAATTAGTGTCTGTCTGTGAAGAACTGCTGAGCTGCCTCTTCAATGAGAGAAAGTTTGGTGAATTTGCCAAGTGAGAAACTTAAATATTAGGTTGAAGAGGTACAGCCCAAATATGAGGAGGAGGTCAGATTTCTGTGCCTCCTCTGCAGGAGAAAGTCTGGCAGTGATATTAGAAAAATTACTGAGACTTTGAGAGCTACAGCCCTAGAAAGATTATTCATCTTCTGTATCTAACTGAAAACAGGAGTTTCAATACAGGTTTCATTTAAGATGCTGGGACTTGGGGGTTATTAATGACTCTAGTTGTCTGCACTCAGAGCGGAAATGGACTATTACTTTTTGAAGTGTTTCATCATCAGCTTAACTGTTCTTCACATTGCTAGGTATATGCCACTGAAAGGGGAACCTGGACTCCAGTAGTCCACTGTGCCCCTGGGACCCTAACCAGGGGTAGGACGTGATGTCCTGCAGGTCTAAAAGCTGTCTGAGAGGTATGGGAAGGACACTGATGTACTAGCCTGAGGAATCGGTGACCAAAGACACCCCACAGGGTGAAAGAGACACATATTCCCCTGAGAAAAAGGTTAGTATCTAAGGACCGGATCACCCACGAGATCAATTCCCTGTTCTTTGGAGACCTGTTTAAGTGTCACATCCTTGGGCATTTCCAGAGGTGAAGACCCATCAAAGCCTGCACATAAGGAATTTTACTCTACTTTATTTTGTCTTTGCAAAAGAGATCTAACTTAAAATTAGCATCATAATTTAGCTTGCCATTCTCTACCTGTCTTTTACCTCTTGAGATTATAACCTAATGGTGGTTTTCAAATATCACCACTCTATCTACCTTTTCATATCCACTTCTTAAAAACAGTCTAGTACTCACGTTGCAATTTAAATGTCCTTTTTCGAAGTATCTGGCCACAAATAGTTTCTGCCAAGTCCCATTTGACAGTACTTCAGTTTTTATGCTATTTCTCACTTTACTGCGGCTAATTTCAGATTCAATGTTCAGCTTCTGTTTAAGAGGTAAGAGCAGGGATCACAGTCTGATTATTTCTACCCTCATTTCCAAGTGGGCATCACAGTGCCTTGGTGCTTAAAATTATTTACTGGATAAATGTATGCGTGAATGTGTTGATGAGTAATAAAGGATTTGTGTGTTTCCAAAACTAAAAATTTCTGTTTGGGAAAATTTCTTCCCTATAGCAATAATACTTCAAGTTTTCAGCTATTGCCTTATGTTTTTTTCCTCCCAATTTAATATGCAAATCATTGACTTTAACAAAACAAGTATTTCAGTGACTGATGAAAATGCTTAAAACAACAAAAAGGGGCCACATTAAGAATCAATGGAAGCTCTTACATCTGTATCTCTAAAACACCATCTGTCTCTAAAGTTGCTAGATGAATCCAAATCCTGTCTGAATTTCACTGGTCCACAGCAGTAAAATGCTTCAATGGGCATTTTAGACAGATTGAACATATTTCAAATAGACAATTTAGTTGCAAGAGCATTTTCTTGATGGATAACCCTACAGAGATTATAACGAATCCAGCTTAATTGGTTTATTAAGTAAAATTTACAAAAGCCAAGAGCCTTCTGTGAAAACTTTTAGGCATAAGTAAAGTACAGATTCAGTGTGTAATAAATGTGATGAACTCTTGATGTTGTAGAAGCATTGGTGATGTTTGTACCTATTAGAGGACTTTTCAGTTTAAATGAGAGGTAGCATCTCAAAACATACACTTTAAAGACTTTTGAGACACAGTGAATTTAGCACTAAATCCAAACACAAAGCTTTATTTGGTATGGTACCTTACCAAGAAATCCTGGCCTAAGAATCAGAATTCCAAAGTGCTAGTCTGGAATGCCCAAAATATAAATTAACATGAAGCTTTTTAATTATTCAACAAAGCCAGAGTCATAAGTATTATTATCATCATGCTATCCTGAAAAATAAACCTTCCTATTTGCATATATTCATAGATGTATGAAATAGTATCTGGAGTTTGCTCTTTATGTTGTTGCACTTGTATCAATCACTTCAAGATTTTAGAGTATTTGCATGTAGTGGTAAAGAATGTGATCTTGGGGTGAGTTACTAAAATCATATATGTAATGCTATGAAATGGAACACATGGATCAAACACCAAAAAACACTGGAGTTATTAAAAGTTATATCATCTATTTGTAAATCCTTCCATTAGCACATGAGAAATTGTAGGGGTTTAAGGAGGAACGTTCTTCTATGCAGATGCTTGTCCAAAATGAGATGTCCAGATGGCCAAGTTTGGATGAAACTCCATAGAATCTACATTTCAGTTGGCCACTTAGGTGACGTTTTATTTATTCACCTTGATAATGGGGACTGAACTCACAACCTTGCACTTGCCAGGCAGGTGCTTGCACTACTGAGCTAAATCCCTGGCTTTTACGTGACTTTTTAAAGTAACTACAAAACTCTCATTTCTAAAGGCTGTGATACAGTACAGAATATCAAAAAAGACTCTAAACATGGGAAAAAGTCATTTGGGAAACTAAATTCTTTAGGAAACTTATGCTGAAAAAAATGCACTGTAAAACTTCCTGACTCTAACAATTTACACACAATTTAATGAGAAATTAAGCGTGATTTCCAGATGAATCCTTTTTATTCCTTTAAATAGTTATCACTATCACTAGGGCCAGGAACTTTTTCATGTAGAACTTTATTGTGTTATGTTGTGATTCAGAAAATGTAAGGCAGTTATATTAAATTCAAAACAACATGAATTGTAATGTCTTACTCTGTTTTATTCATTATTCTGAGCAGCTTTATTTTACACATATGGAAAAATATTATCGTATCTGCATGGTAATGTTATAATTTATAACATTTCTTATTATGAGTTGAGTGATGGCCTCTCAAAAGATTTGCTGAAGTCCTAATCTCTTGGAACTGTGAATGTGCCCTTATTTTGAGAGAAAGTATTTGTGCGTGAAATCAAGGCATGATGAGGTCAATAGGGTGGGCCTTAATGAGACATGACTGGTGTCCTTGTAAGAGTAGGAGACCATCATGTGGCAACAGAGATACAGAGAGATGGCCATGTCAGGCAGGGACTGGAGTGACATTGGTGCCAGCGAAGGACTACTGGTGACCTGAGTTCCACTAGAGGCCAGGACAAAACAAGAAAGAATTCTATCCAAGATCTCAGAAGAAGTATGACAGTATGGGGTCTAAGCCCCTAAATTGTGACAGAATAAATTCCTGTTGTAATAAGCTACACACTCTGACTCTTTGTTCTGAAAATGCTAGGAAAGCAATCGATTCTTCTTCATGGATTTCAAGGCTTAAATTATTCAGATCATGCCCCTGGAGCTTGGATATCTAAAAATTATGAAAGAGAAGATGTAAGGCTCACACAGAGGTTGCTTGGAGTTTGATGGGAACCAGGGAAGGGGTACAGAAGCAGTGAGAGAGATTTCAGTGAATACCTGAAGCTAAAGACACATGAGCTACATTCCTCAAATGATTGCATTCACCTGGAAGAAGAAGTAGGCTATCCCCATTTTTTTATTACCAGTACTTCTAAGGAGGAAGAATAGAATCAAAAAATTCAGGTCACTCATACCAATACAATATTATTCTTCCTATCTCACCAGACTTTAAGAACTTGGACAAGTAGGTGAGGGAAATAGAAGGAAAAAAAACCCTTCAAATAATTACCCCATGAATCTGGATTTGTAAAGAATTGTAGGCAACTCCTGACAGCAGCAAACGGAAGCATAAAGCTCTGTGGACCTCGAGCTTGCTCCTACTCTTCCTTCTCAGGCAACTCGATTGAAGTTAATTGGAGATTAATCAAGGAGCTTAAGAAGGAGAAAAATTTGTCAGAGTCAGGACAAAAGCCAGGATGGGTATTATCAAAGTTCTAGTGGTAAGATCTTTCTTGTAAAGTTGTCTTCTGGGAAAAAATTTGTCAGCAACAGTTTTGCATAAATTCAATGTTGACAACCATCCTCTGAGACTTTTTGTGCATGGTGAAAGAAATTTGGGATGGTAAAGTAACTGCTCAGAATCAGAAGTGAGTCATCATTCTTTTCTGGGAGCCATACATGCGGAATAACCAAATCTCACATAATTTTCCTAACAATTACTTTTTTCAAGTCAACTACTCATCTTCACATATGGACAATGAAGTTGTGAAGAAACAAGCTAAATAAGACCATTTCTGGTTTAATTCCCCTCATCTTATCTTCCTATAAAGTATTGATAATATCTGCCTGCCTGTTTTGTGAATTTTCCTCTATACTTATGACCAAAACTCCATAGGCTATAATCCCAGCACTCAGGAGGCTGAAGCAGGAGGATCTCCTTGAGTTTGAGGCCAGTTTGGGTGATATAAATGAGTTTAAAAAACACAAAAACAAACGAAATCTTCACAAAGGGAATTCTTAACACTTTGATGTGACACTCTCCTTTACTTCAATGGAAACTGTTACACATCTGACAGAATCTTGCAAGTTTACCATAAGAGCTCTAAGTGTGCTAAGTAGAGTATTTAGGTTATATTTTAAGCACAAATGTTCATAGAGTATATTTTGTAAACTAAAAAGGATGATGTAATAAGCAATCATTAAATAGTAAGTTAAGGCCAATGAGATTAGAATACTTTTAACTGTGAAAAATCTCTCTCTCCATGTGTACACAGTATTTTGTGATTTCCATTATCATTAAGAAGGACCTTTAGGGGCTGGGGATTTAGCTCAGTGGTACAAGCACCTGCCTGGCAAGTATGAGGTCATGAGTTTGATCCCTGGTACCCCCCCAAAAAATTGTAAACATTTTGGGGCTGGAGATTTAGCTCAGTGGCTTAAGCAATGTCGTGAGTTCAATCCCCAGTACAAAAACAAAACAAAACAAAACAAAAAAAGGACCTTTAATTATACGGCTTGACAGTGTTATATTAATGTTATTTATGTAAATCAAACTCTAACATACAAATAATACAAGATGGTATTGCTGATGTTTTCCTCTGTATCTTGCTGTTGACTCTGTACTTGTGCATATCTCCTTGTATTTTCTATCTTTATTCTGTTTTCAAAGCCAAATGGTAAAAGACACTCCACATGATGACATTTCTCCTTATTTTACTCATTTTCCTATTATGATTCTATTATGAATATGTTAATAAACTTCATGTTTTCTAGGTAATTGATTTTCATTGCCTCAAGAAAATGACCATTTGGGGATTGCAAGACGGCCGACTGAGTGGCGGCAGGATAAGAGAGCCTCTCTGAGGAAAAAAAAAAACTCAGATGCTGGAATCTAGCAACATGGAGAAAGCCAGACAAAAGGAGAGGAATTTTCACCACCCAGGAAGAAACTGAGGAAAAAGAAAAAGAAAAAAGAAAGAAAAAAAGAAAGAAGAAGAAGCGTGGATGGAGGGCTGGAGCTGGGCAAGCCCCGATCGCTGTACTGGCACATCTGAGAGTCAGGCGACTCACGATCAAGTTGAGATCGGGGCCCTGCCGGGAGCGGGCGGGGGGGGGGGTTGGTTGGTGAGCTCCAGACCCTCGGCTGGAGGAGGCTCTGAGACAGGGAATGGAAACAGACAGTGGAGCTGCATGAACTTTGGTGAGTGATGGGAACTGGATTCCCCAGATCGGGAGGACTGGCTGGGCTACATTTTGGAGTTGGGCAGGGCCGGCTTGAATCAAAACCTGAGGCCTCCTCCACCAATGACTCCTAGTCCAAAGCAGATTGGTGGGATCTGCTTGGGCTGGGCCACACCCCTGGTTGAAACCAATAGCCGGGGAAGAGGCTTTTCTGGGTCAGTGGCATCCCCAGGGAACACACAAACCTGTTGAAGCATAAACTGGTTGATTGGTGTAGGGGAAGGGGCTGGCTCTTAGCGTGCAACTCGCAGTCCGCAGTGGACTGGGGGGTGGTACTTCCCTACCAAGTGTGCTGCAGAAAAACTGTAAGCAAAAGGAAAGGCCCAGAGACCTCCACCACCCACCTGTCTGAAGGGGGCCGGAAACATGACCAGACAAAGATACAGCAAAAGGTCCCCAACTGTGAAACCAGGGAAAGTGAGTCCAGCAGAGGTAAATGCAGAGGAGGTTGAGAGCAGCAAACCTGTAATGTCAGAGACAGCCTCATCGGAAATAAAGAAATACCTCCGTGACCTCATCATCTAATTTAAATCTGAAATTCTAACTCAGGTGAGGCAAGATATAAGAAGATTAATAAAAGAAGTCCTGGGTAATCCTCAAGTAGACACAAATGAAAGAATAGAGGAACCCAGAGAAAGGAGAGAAGCCTTTGATGAAGAATATAAACAAAACCTAGAATATATGAAACAGATCCAAAGAGAATA